>VMDR010015795.1:0-21878 GCA_007922815.1 Macrotus californicus | reverse complement strand
ATACAAAAAACAAATATCTAAATATAAATTACAAATTGAATTAAAAATTGAAATAAGAGATTTTTTTCTTGAAAGTTTGGGCCAAAAATATGGGTGTGCATCATACACAGGAGCACATTATATACATTGCAAAATACATTGTATGTTCTCAAGGGAGAAAATGGGCCTGCTGAAGGTGGCAAAAAAAAGGCCTATTTTCTTGTTTTCCTGAATCTGTTGGCTTAAGGACATACATGGTTATGATACAGAGAGATCTGATCAGATCACTGGGAAGAAGCAGGGAGGGGGTAGGAGGAGGTTGCACAGGGCGATGGTAAACAGTCTAGGGTGGGATTTGCTGAGAAGATGAATGTTTCTGGTGCACATAGAATTATGGGCCAGAAGATTTAAACACTAGGAGGGCAGAGACTCAGGCTCTCTTTTCTCTTCCTCAAGGATGCCTGGATGATGTGCTACATCTGCCTGCATTTTCCAAAGGATAGTATTTTAAGTGGGAGAAGGAACTCTGGCCATATCCTGGGACTGGTCGGGACTGGCAGAGGGTGGCAAAGTTATTTTTCTTTGAGTATTCTAGAGAAGATGGGCTCTTAGGCAGAAGACTGACACTCTTCCAAAATTGTGTAGCTTTTGTATTTTATGTTGTTTTAGTTTATAAACTAATCATATAGAAATAAGGTTATTAAAACCTAGTAAGGGGAATGATAGGAGAACTCAAGAGTTAAAGATTTTAGCCTTAGTTGATAGGCTTAACTGATCAATGCATTTGGAAAGTGGTTACTACAAAATTGCATAGCTTTTGAATAAAGACTCCTTTCCTTTTTTACCAAACTTCTGCTTCAAGAATTTTGCCTAGGTGTGGTGGTGGGCAGCAGAACCCCACTTGCTGTTTGGTAATAATTATTGCATTGTCATCAGGGAGGGGTTCTGTATTGATTGACAGAGATTTTGATTTTAGTCTCTTCTGTGCATGTTCTTTCCCATAATTCTCCTTGATTGCCCACTGCAATGGAAATTTTTACTAAGTCACTTGAGGATGAGCTTCTGCACATGCTCCTTACAAGGACCTTCCCTCTGATTTCCCCTCCCCCCAGTTGTTCTTTATCTGAACTGAAACTATTTTAACTATTTGCATTAGAACAACAAGAGTGGTGGCCCACTCCCTCCTTCCCATTGCTCATTTCTGACTTCTGCCTAACATTTTTCTCTCAAGCAATAGGAACCCAAATATTTGGGGACTACTGGGGTGATAACTGTAGTGGCTGCTTCCTGCTGGGGAGAGGTGGCATAGTAATTTTGGGTTCCCATCTTGCTGTCAGTCAGGAGAGGTGAAGGGAGGTGTCTGTCTAATGGTCTATGATAGATGGTCAAGGACTCTAGTCCCAGAGGCTGATATCCTTCTATCATGATTACTGGTAATTTTATAGCTTCTATTCTGGAAGAAATGAATTTAGTTAATAGGTTAATTATCATTGGTCCAAATATTAGCAGTATTAAGATTAGTAGGGGAGCCATAAAAGAGAGGAGTAAAGACATGTGCCATGACTTTGAATCCCAAAATGAGGTCAAAGTTTCAATTTTGGATGCAGACTCAAGGATATCTTGAATATTCTGTTGTACTTGTCCTGGTTTGTTCACATAGACACATTGCTCCTGGAGACATAGACACATGACTCTTTCTGAGGCAGTGCAGAGACCTAATGCCCTTTGATTCTGGAGGGTGAGCCCTGCTCGGGAGCCCATATGCTCCTGGAGGAATGCTAAAGTCTTCCCTGTTTTACTTAGTGTTTCAGCAATGTTGTGGGAGAGGCAATGGTGGATGCCTAAGGAGGCTCCTCCTATAGCCATTCCCAACACCTGAGAGAATGCCTGTAATTGATATTAGGGAAATGAGGGGACCAGTTCTCTTGATTAAGTGTCCCTGTGCCCTTTTTGGGAATGTGAGAATAGTGTTTTCCCAAGCTATGGAGATATCAGGAAGGGTGTACTTAAGGGAGCAAATTCCACTGTGAAGGGGGGATCTGCTTTGCCTTGGACCTGCAAATCCAGTATACTCCTTCTGACAAGGGTAGTTCTGCTGCAAGAGTGATATCAATGAGTTTGAGAGGTGGGCCCTCATTGGTATATGTGCCATTTACTAATGGTTGAGTGTTTGTAGACTTGGTTCCCCACCACTGGACGCCTTGGGCTGCTAGAGAGGCTGCTACCAAGGGATCAATAGTACAATTAGAAAAGTCCTTATTGCCTGTAAATACAGTAAAGATAGAGCCCATTTTGACCAGAGATAGTCTCCAACATGGGAGTTACAAAAGAGGGTTCTGCAAGCGTCCATCACCTTTGAGAGAAATTGATTAATTAAAGAGATGGGTCTACCCATACAGTATTTAGAGCCATAATAGGTAGTTCCCATGGGGCACTTACATGGCTTTCCCATTAGGGAAGAGTTAGGGTAGGCGGGTTGAGGAAACTGAGTAGGTACAAGGCCTGTCTGGAAAAAGTAAAGTCACTGTCAGTATAATGAGAATGGTTTGTGTGACATCAATATAACCTGGCAGCCAAGGAGAATGGACTGGAATGTACATGTGTGAACAATGATGACTTCACTGTACTAGTCAGTGGGGGGCACCAGACACCAATGAATGAGCACGTGTACCATGTGGCCATCACATTTGAAATGACTGAGCGAGTAGAGCAAAGAAATTGCATCAAATTTTGCATTAAGCTTGACCATTCCTCCACAAAAAGTATTTGCATGATTCAGAAGGCCATGGCTATGGGCAGCTGATGCTTGGTATCTTCATCATGACAACATGCCAGCTCGTGCAGAGTTTTTTTGGCAAAACACCAAATCACCCAGGTGACTCAACCCCACTATAGCGCAGATTTGGTGCCCTATGACTTTTGGCTTTTCCCAAAACTAAAATCACCTCTGAAAGGGAAGAGATTTCAGACCATCAATGAGATTCTGGAATATATAACAGGGCAGCTTATGGCATTTGGGAGAACTGTATGAGGGTCCAATGTTCAGCATTTCTTGTATCTTGTATCTTCTTCAATAAATGTCTCTATTTTTCATATTATATGGTTAAATACCTTCTAGATGGGCCTTGTATTTTTTTCCCTTTCTATTCCTTCAAGGTGAGATTTCAAGCCAATTACACAGCAGGTTATAGTCAGGGAGGATTAGGTACTATGAAGCATTGCTGGTATTGTGATATTTGTATTTGTTTTATAGAGCTTCACTTTGAAGCATCACTAACTATACAAAAGGGATATTTCACTTCTAGATAACTGACTATATGAAAGAAGATTTTCCCTTGGGGGAATGAGCACTAGAAGTAGAAAAAGGCTTAAGAGATGCTAGGATGGGTTGATCCTTTTAAAACTTTTGGGATGCCAAAATAACCCGTGAATTTGAGTAATAAGTGTGTTGATCTAGAATGGCAGAAATATTTCCCCACTGTTTCCTGGGCAAGGGTTGGACTCCAGGTAGGAGGGCGAAGCCATAAAGAAGTATTTAGCCTTAGGAGTTGGACCATGTGGTTTGTCAGATCATAAGCTGTCTCTGGTTGGGACAGGGTGGGAGTAGGTAAAAAAAAAGAGAGAAGTAGAGTAGGCTACTTATCTAGCTAAATAAATGCTTTTTAAAGAGAAGTTTGAGATCTTCCAGCAGCTTGCAGGAATATGTAGAATCATTTTGTCATTCCACTGGCTCAGCTGGCTCCTTCCATGCCTTAACTTGGGAATGATGAATCCAGCTGGAGATACTGGGAACCTGATGGCTGTTGAAGAGGATGTAAGAACAGAGAGACACACTTTCCACAAGGGTTGAAGCTGACAATTGGGAAAACCATCTTTCCAAACCCTTATCAAAACCTGGGCCCCAAGAACGTACAGTGGGGTAACCTGAGTCCTGGCCAGGTTTTTGCCACAGACCAAATTCCCTAAGGGTGATTTGAAACTAAGCTACTGTTTGCGCATAGGCTTCTAGGGAGGAAGTTTCTGTGTCTAATAGGAGTTCTCCATGTAGAAAGGGTTGGCCATATGAGGCCTCAAATGGCTGAATGTTAGCTGAGCCTTGGGGGCTACTCTAATCCAGAGTAAGGAGTCTCCTTCTAGGGAGAGGTTTTCTGGGTAATCTTTCTAATAGCTGATTTTAAAAACTGGCTCTGTCTACTTGTCTCAATTATGGGGATGCCAAGCACAGTGGAGGCTGTAATCTATACCTAGGGTCTTGAAGATTGTTTGAACTACGGAGAAAGTGAAGGGTGCCCATTATCACTCTGAAGTGAGTAGGGGTCCTGAACCTAGGAAAGATTTCATGTAAGAGCTTCCTAGCTTCCTCCTGAACCTTCTCTATTAGGGTTAGAAAAGCCTCTATCCACTCCATAAAGGTGTCTACAAAGGCTAACAGGTATTTACGTCCTTGGCAAAAGGAATTTGGGTGAAATCTACTTTCCAATCTTTCCACGGATAGGATCCCTTATGTTGGGGATCAGTGATGGCTTAGTTGATCTCTGGGGGTTATTAAGAAGGCAGGTAGGGCAGGAGGATACTACCTGATTAGTAATTTTGGACAATCCCTTTCCCTGAAATACCCTGTTAATAATGGTGGTTAAAAATTCCCTTCCCAAGTGAGTTGATCATGGAAGGACTCAATGACTTTCCATTGTATGTTTTGGAGTAGGAGTAAAATAGTTCCTCAGCTAAACCATCCTGAAGGGAGAAGTTGAAACGTCCTCTGTGTCACCCAAGACTGTTCTTCATAAGATTAAGAAGGTAGAGGTGTTTCGGGCATGAGAAGTCCCATAGTGATTGAGCTATCTGGAATTGGTATACCATAAAAGGCCATTTTAATGTCCCTTACAGCAAATGACTGCTATCTGCTGAGGCTTCTGAACAACCTCAAGGAGATCTAGGATTTACCCAAGGCCCGTATTTGATAGAGCTGTGTTTAGTGGTGAGGAAACCCCTTTCCTTCCAGATGACTGCACATGTGTAGGACTAACAAGGCATATTTGGAGTCTGTGAAGATATTTTTTCTCTTCCCTTCTGCCAGTGTAAGTGCCTGGATGAGAGCATTATTTCTGCTAGCTGGGCTGAGGAATTGATAGGTAGTGTTCATATCCTATTGTCCGGTAGAATGAAACTATTGCATACCCTGCCCTTCTTTTGCCTTCAAGAACAAAACTGCTATCATCTGTGAACCAAATAATGTCTGGAATGTCTAGGGACTGATCAGAAAGATTAGGGCAAGGGTTGGAGGAGATGAACAGGACTTCAGAGCAGGAACAGAAAGGCGAGTCCTCAGCAAAGTTGAGAATGAGACTGGTGGGATTTAAGATTCCACAAACAGAGATGGTAACATCAGGACTTTCTAAAAGTAAGACCTGATATCTTGACAGTCTGTTATCAGAGAGCCAATAGTGGCCCTTGGTCTATAAAAGCTCTGGAATTCAATGACTGGTGTATGCCTGGAATGGAGTCCCAAGGGTTAATTTAAATGCCTCCTCTGTGCAGGAGAGTGAGGACCCCCAATGGCTCAGGGGTCATCCTCATGCTGTAGGGTGTAGACTTTTGGATATATAGGCCATGGGTTGTTGGGTATTAACCAATGTTTGTGTGAGGACCACCAAGGACTATCCCTTCTTTCTCATGGGTACATAACTGGAAGGGCTTGGAAGGATTTGGGAGTCCTAGCGCCAGGATCTGAGTGAGTAGGGTCTTAAGATTATTGAATGCCTTTTGCTGATTCTGCCCCCATTTGCAAGAGGCTGAAACTTCTTGGCCCTTGAGGCTGTCTTGAAGAGGTTGTGTAATGAGGCCATAATTAAGTATCTAGAGCCTGTCGTAGCCAGTGAGGCTGAGAAAGGCCCTTAGATGTTTCCAGGTGCTAGGCTCAGGGAGCCAAATAACTGCCTGAACCCTGACTTGGGAGAGACCCCATTTTCCTAAAGAAAGGACCAGACCTAAGAAGTAAATCATTTACTGAACTATCTGAGCCTTAGATCTGGAAACTTCATAACCTCATGTGGCCAAAAATTTAAGTATCTCAATTACATGTTAGACAGCCTTTTCCTGACTTGGAAAAAAGATGAGGAGCCCATCTACATATTGAAGTAGGAGTCTACCCTCTAACTGAAGGTTTGATAGATCTTGTGCTAAAGCCTGGCCAAACAGATGTGGGCTATTCTTAAATCCCTGGGGTGAGAAAATCCAGGTCAATTGCTGTGAGGATCCTTTGGGAGATGTCCACTCAAAAGTAAAGAGAAACTGCGACCTCAAGTTGAACAAAATGCAAAAAAAAAAAAAGCATCTTTCAGATCTAAAACTGTGAACCAGATAGAATCAATGAGAATGGTGCCTAGGAGAGTGTAGGGATTGGGTACTACAGGATGTAGTGGGACTACAGCTTCCTTGATGATATTCAGATCTTGTACTAGGCAATAGGAGTTATCCTTCTTCCTGGCTGCTAGTATAGGAACGTTATAGGGTGAGCTGGTGGGTCTAAGTAGTCTGTGGGAAAAGAATTTTGAGATGATATGCTGAAGCCCTGCCTTTGCCTCAAGTCTTAGAGGATACTGCTTCTGATGAGAAAATTGTGTGGGGTCTTTGAGGCTAATGAGAGTGAGGATGGTGTTTTTAGATTGGCCAGGAACACTGTTATCCCATACTGCCAGAGCAATTTGGCTTCCCCATGAAGGAGTAAGAGTACCTGGGTGATCCCTAGCCAGAACAACTAACACTTGAAGTGGGGGCCTTGAGGTAGGGATGCCCCCTATAATTATTCTAGTCCCTAATAATTAAAGGAGGTCTCTTCTGAGTAGAGGGGTTGGGCACTCTGGGACTATGAGAAAAAAGTGAGTGAAATAATACCTATCCCAGAGACAACGTAAAGGAAGGGTGAAATTTTTGGTTGTAGGCTTTCTGGCTAGTCCTAAGACAGTGCAGGATTGTGAGGGGAAGTGTCCAGGGAAGGAAGTAAGGACAAAATAGGTGGCCCCAGTATCCACCAAGAAAGTTATTGCCCTACCTGCCACATCCATGTGTACCCTAGGCTCCAATTCAGTAACAGTGACCTCTTAAAGTGGGACCGACTGCAGTGGACAACTTCAGTCCTGGGCCACCATCTATAAGGCAGCTGTGGACTAGGGCCCCAAAATCCTCCAACTTGAGGGACAGAGAGACACCTAATGGCCTGCCTTTTTGCACTTGTAACAGGGCACTTGGAGTGGCTTGTCATCATTTGTACATTCCTTAGCCCAACATCACCTTTCAGCATATGTGACACTTAGTGTCCTTGGTGGTAGACTGTGAAATGTCTGTGGAGTGTAGCTGTGAGTGTCCTGAAACAGTGTCTAGACATTGGGCATGCCTCAATTCCTTCCTTTCTTTCCTTTTCCTGAGTCCTGGCCTCCCTCTCCTAGTATCAGCTGTAAAAGACTGCATTTCCATCGTTAACATTTCATCCAAGGACACCCTGGGCTCCTGAGTGAGTTTTTGTAAATTTTTCCTAATATCAGAGGCTGATTGAGTTAAAAATTTATCTTTTAGTATTAGCTGGCCCTCATGTGGTTCTAGATGTAGATTGGTATGCTTGATGAATGCCTCTCTTAGCCTTTTTAGAAATGTAGTGGTATTTTCATCCAGACTTTGACTAAAGGGCAGAGACCTTGGAATTGTTAATGACCTTCTGATGACTGTCCTTAAGTCCTGCTTTAATGCAGAATAGGAAATGATTCCTTTCCCACTTCTG
Organism: Macrotus californicus; assembly: GCA_007922815.1. NCBI lineage: Eukaryota > Metazoa > Chordata > Mammalia > Chiroptera > Phyllostomidae > Macrotus > Macrotus californicus. The sequence continues at coordinate 14,125 of VMDR010015795.1, read as the reverse complement.
GGAAGAGGTATTATAATCCCATTCTGGATCCATCCGTGGGATTGTTGTTTCACCTATGAGGACTTGCTATCTGATAAATGTAAATTGTTAGCAAATTTTCTGGTCTCCTTTATTACTTTCTCCTGCTCAGCATCTGATAGGGTCTGCCCCAGGACAACCATACCATCCTTCCAAGTTAACTCATAAACCAAGTTGAGGTGTTGAAAAGTGTCTATATATTTATCTGGGTTGTCAGAATAGTTTCCTAAATTGGCTTTAATTTGCCTAAATGCAACAAAAGGATTTGTGGATTAACTGAGGGCTGAACTCTCCCACAGTTTCCACTAGAGATAAAAGTTTTATGGGTGGGGAAGTCTTAGATGGGAGGAAGCAGAGGCCATTGGTTGGGCTGAGGGCCCTGGATATGGGGGAAGTAAAGAAGAAGGTGGGGGCATTTTTTCCTGGGTTTATACAGCTGGAGTGGGCTCTGAAGGGGTCGGGAATTAGAGGAAAAGTGATTGGGTGAAGTAGTGGGGAATAAACTTACACTTATCACATAAATCTCCAAGACCCCCTAAATAAAAGAATGCCTGCACATATGAGATTTCAGACCACTTACCAAGACATTTGCCAAAAAGAAAGGTTAACCTCTAAAATTGTAATTTAAAGCCCATTGGGTGGCCAAAACTCCCCATCCCCTGGCTGATATTGAGGCTAAGCAGTGTTGCAGAGAAATATGTTTTTTCCTCAGAGTTTGGATAACAAACTGGGGCCACTTGGAAAGGACACATCCTAGAGGAGTGTCAGCAAGAATAGATTCTTCGTTTCACATCTGGAAGAGAGAAATACTGTAAGGTTAGAGAGCCCAGGGTCCTGGGGTCTAAACCTGAGGTTTTGGTATCCTGAGACTGAGGATATGGGCCTCAGTGTCCTAAGAACCTGGGATCCAAAAATGGACATCTTCATAGTGGACAGAGTGGAAGCAGAGAGAAATCTGCTCTTCTCTTCCTGAGGGGTTGCCAGAGGCAGAGGCAAGTCTGTTCCTTCCTTTCTTGAGGTTTTGCTTACCAATTGTAGAAAGAGTCTTGGTAGGAAGTATCTTGGTAGTCCCCACTTTCTCTTGGAAGTTGAAAAAGCTCTACCATCAGTGGGAGCCTAGGAGGCTCCCAGGGGTTGAAAAGGAAACAATAGAGGACTAAAGGAAATGTAGAAGGAGGGAGTCGTGTAGAGCCTAGGTATGAGTGTAGTTGAGGTGAAAACTTAGGTCCCATTGAATTCCACCTGCTTGCTGGTGGGATCTTATAAACTAGACTCCTGTTAAAAACTGTAATCCTGGGACCAAATGAGTAATTAACCACATGTCCTGATAAGATTACAGGCCTAAACTGAACTGACTAATCCAGTAACAATGACTCTGAGAATGGAGAAATACTCTCTAGGACCAATGGTCTGGACTGACCCAGTCTCGTGGGTCCTTGTGCCTTAAACAAAGGGGGTGTCTGAGGAGGAGGAGGAGGATCCCTATCTCGGTAAAGAACCAGAGGGGCAGGTTGCAAACCTGAATTTGTACCCTCTGCCTCTCAAAGCACACAAAGGACAGGTTTGTGTCAACTTGTCTGCTCTTTCAATATTCTTTAGGAAGTGAACCTGGTTTGAAAATGTGTGCAGAAGCTAGATCTAAAAGGAAAGATGAAGACTTACTCATGAGCAAGGCTGATTGAACGAGAAGCCATGGTTAGAAGAGAGGAGCCTAGAAAGGCTAGAATTTTCTGCTGAAGGTTAAGAATCTAAAGATCTACCACAAGTCTATGCAGAAAGCACAGGCACTGTAGAGGAGTGGGAAAAGATCAAGGAACCAAGGAGACCATAAGAACATGATGAAGGGAAAAGGGCAGAGAAAAATACTCACCCTGTGAAGATATCTGAGTCATGGCACCAACAGATGTCACTGGAAGCTTGGTTCTTCTCACCAACGCAGTAAAGAATTACAGATCAATGAGACAAAAGTGGATAAGGGTTTTATTAGTATATTCTCAAGGGAGAGAACAGGCTTGCCGAGGGTGGTGAGAAAAAGCCCGTTTACCTGAATCTGCTGCCTTAAGTACACACATGATTATTGCACTGTCATCAGGGAGGGGTTCTATATTGGTTGACAGAGATTTTGGTTTCAGTTGTTTCTATGCCTGTCTTCTCCCACATTCTCCCTGATTGCCCACTGCAATAGAAATTTTTACTAAGTCACTGGAGTGTGGTCTTCTGCATATGCTCCTCACAAAGGTCTTCCCTCTGATTTCCTGGCTTCCTGGCTGTTCTTTATTTGGACTAAAACTATTTCAACTATTTGCATTGGGACAACAAGGATGGTCGCCCCCTCCCTCCTTCCTGTTGCTCATTTCTGACTTCTGCTTAACAATTGTACCTATCTCAATGCCAAGGAAAACCTTTCAGAGGAAACAATGTGTAATTTATTACATTGTTTTTCATGGCTGATAAGCTATTGAGAGCTTATCAAGATATTGATTCCAACAATCAGGAAAGATGCCTGATGATATATTTTTTTTTTATTTCAGCATGGGAAAGAAATAAACCTTAGTTATATTAAGCTAATGAAATTTGAAGTTGTTTGTTAGTACTGTGGAATCAATGTTCTTATAACTGATTTAAGCAACCATAAGTGTGTGGATGGTATTTAAAGCCATGGGCATTGAATAAAGCACCTAGGACAGGAGTATGAATAGAAAAGAGAAGAAAGAAAAAGAGAAAGGAAGGAATAGAAAGGGAGAGAGGAGGGGAAGTGGAGATATGAGGAGACAGGGATGAGATCATGGAATATCCCAATACTGAGAACTCTAGAAGAGAAGATGATAGCAATAAATGCTATAATAAAATAATAATAATAATAATAAGCAGCCCTGGTTGGTGTGGCTGAGTGGGTTTGATAGGGAACTCAAGAGTTGGAAAAATTTAGTTTAAGGTAACTAAGCTCCTTTGTGAGGAGCTTAGTTATAAGCCTAGTAAGAAATGCATATGTTAAAGCTATTATTTCAAGAACTGCAGATAAGGCCCATCACTCCCAGGAGAAACAGTGGACCTCCTAGGGCACAGCTAAATACCACTGCCTGGGGCACAGCTGGAGACTGCAGTCATAATGTTCCAGAGAGAGACAGAAGCTGGCCAGCTAACTGCCCAGGGCTAGAATACTGCAGTTTTTTTTTATCTATTTTTCCCTGAATTTCAAAACCCCTCACCACACTTTGTTCTGTTATAAAAAGGCTGGCTTGGAAAGAAAATGTAAAATGGTCCATTAGGGTTTAAACCTGCCATCTTCTCAGATAGCCGGTCATCTGAATAAAGTGCCCATAAAGATTCAATCCCTGTCTCTGCTTATTGGGTTTGGTACGTGACAGGCAGCACAAAATGCTGGGTTTTTCCCATTTTAGGTTGAGTGCCAGCCACAAACTGAAAAGTTGCTGGTTTGACTCCTAGTTAGGGCATATGCCTGAGTTGCAGGCCAGGTCCCCAGTTGGGAGTGTATGAGACAACCAATTGATGTATCTCTTGTATGTTGCTATTTCTCTCCTTCTCTTTCTCCTTTCCTTCCCCTTTCTCTAAAAGTAAATAAATAAAATCTTTTAAAAATCATTATATTCAGATATCACAATGACCTCCAATAGAAAATAAAGCAAAACAAACAAAAAAAAAAACATAGCTGCTATATCTGAATGGTGTCATGGAAATGAAGAAAGAATTTAGAAGAGAAATAGAAAGATTAACTGAATAGGAAGACTCTGTAGGAAGTTAAATAGGTTAAATAATAAAATATTCTTTAAATTTGGGAAATAGAATATGGAGATCATTATTGACCTTGGCATTTTTGGTGGCATTATTGTAGAAACTATTAAATATTAAATGTTTCTGCCAATTAATACTAAGCAATTCAATTACTTTGAATCTGTTCCAGAAAAATGCTCTCCAAAATTTACATAGATTTATAGACAAGGTAGTACATCGCAGTGTGGTGTTAAATAGAAAAATTTCAACTGGAGTACAGGGATAGAAGTCCTACTGGAATAACCTGAAAAATTAACCTGGGAGGTGATAAACAACACAGCACAGCTCAGGTGAAAGTAATATGTGGCCAGAATTGAGAACAATGGCCTAGATGATAACTTTTCTTGTTAACTGTTCATGTTTACCCCCATCTCTGACCCATTTTCCTGGGTTTCTGGAAGTCAGTCTGGTTTCCTGGTTTCTATTATCCTGCCTAGATTATATCCCTCTCCTTTCATTTTCTTGGGTGTTATAAGTCTGTCATCCTCCCTCTGCCATCACTGTCCCTATTGACTTGAAATTGTTCACTCCCAGTCCCAGCTGGTCCCAATGTTCCTAATCAAATCAGGACCAGTGTCATCCAAGGCACAGAAGATATTTTATGCTCAGAGACTTCAGGCAAGAAAAATATTAGATACATGCAAACATGCAAATTGGGAGACTAATTAAACCTGTCTCTGTTTGTAGATAATATTATATATAGAAAACCCTAAGAACCATATAAAAAACTATTAAAACTACAGTCATACACCATATAACAATGTGTTTGTGGATGACAGACCACATATATTATGGTGGTCATATAAGATTATAGTGGAGCATCAGACATGGAGCAACTTCTAAGAATCTGAACCGAACACTAGACACAGAAGAATATCCCTCTCAGGACCATGATCCTCACAGTCAAAGCAAAGTTTGTTTACAATGTTGAGAGAAAAGGCTGGCCCCAAACACAATGTTGAATATACTATCTCTGCGTGGTTTAAATAAATGAGGAGGCTCAGCATGCTACCCACCTACCTTTTGTGGAGTTAGAAGAGTGAGCTGGAGAAGTGGGGAACCCAGAAGCTTAACCCCTACCCATGCCCACCCCTACATACATGTCCAAGCACACAGATTCATGTGCACACACTCACTCCTTTTCCTCCATTTTTCTTTATCTCCTTTTCTCCCCAGCCCAATTCATTCTCTCTCTCTCTCTCTCTCTCTCTCTCTCTCTCTCTCTCTCTCTCTCACTTCTCTTTCTCCTCCTTTTCCTTTTATTATTTCTCATCTCTCTAGGTCTCTTTCAACCTCTGCTCCCCCTTTATTTCCTATTTCTTTCTTCCCTCTGTCCTTTCCTTTCTTTTTCCTCCTGACATCTACTCTCCCTTCAATGGTGCCTCCTTCCATATTCTTTCCCCAACCCCCAAGAAGACACACATACACTCTATCTTTTCACCATATTTTTACTGTATGTTTAGATACACAAATATTTACCATTGTGTTATAATTGCTACACTATTCAGCAACGTGCTATATGGGCTTGTAAGAGCAATAAGCTAAACCATACAGCTTATGTGTATCATAGGCTACCATCTAGATTTGAGTAAGTGCACACTATCATACACACAAGGACTGAATTGTGTAATGACACATTTCTCAGAATGTATCCTCATCATTATGCAACACATACTGTAACAAATGAATAATTAAAGTCGCAGGATACAAAGTATATATACAAAAATCAGTATATACAAAAATCAGTTGCATTTCTAAATACTAACAATACTAATAATGAACTGTCCAAAAAAGACATTAAGTAATAATTCCATTTGCAATAACACAAAAAGATAAAATACTTAGAAATAAATTTAACCAAGACACTGAAAGATCTGATCACTGAAAACTATAAAACACCAATAAAATAAATTAATACACAAGTAAACAAAACATCATATTTCATGGATTGGAAACATTAATATTGTTAAAATGTCCATTCTATCCAAAGCAATATACAGGTTCAATGCAATTTCTGTCAAGATTCCAATGACGCTATTCACAGAAATGGGAAAAATATCCTAAAATTTGTATGGAAACACATAAGCCCCCAAATAGTTAGAGCAATCTTGAGAAATCAAGCAAAGCTGGAGGCATAACAATGAATGAAGTTGGACCTTGTGCTATTTGTACACAAAAACTAACTCAAAATAGATTAAAGACTTGAGCATAACACCCGAAACCAGTAAACTTCGAAAAAAAAAAAAACCATAACGGCAAAGCTCCTTGACATTAGGCTGGGCAATTTTTTTTTTGAGGGGTGGAATAGGCAGAGTGGGGGAAATTGACACCAAAAGCATAGGCAACAAGTAAAAATCAATACTGGGACTGTATCAGAACCAAAAAAATCTGCACAACAAAGAAATAATGAACACAATGAAAAGTCAAACTATAGAAAGAGAAAATAGTTGCAAACCATACATCTGATAATAATGTTAATATCCAAAATATGTAAGTATCAGATGGCAGTGAGACAGGTGGCAGCGGAGTCCATTTCCCCCTGCACACAGGTGGAACACCTAGCCGATCTTCTGAAGAACAAAGCAGACAGCCAATGGTATCCCAGCTTATGTGAAGAGTGGAGACCAAAACTGTAGAGGACATTGAAAAATCAGACAGTAAGGAGATTGCTTTGGGACAATAAAGTCCCTGGGACCGGTGCAGTGACCAGAGCAGCTGCAGCCCCAAGCCCAGTGTCTGCTGGGTCTGCCACAGGATTCTTGGAAGAGAGCCAGGTCAACGGCTCCCTCCCCTGCCAAACAGGGAAGTTGGAGCAGCACCAGTATGGAACTGGATGCTTGAAATTGCTGGGGGAATAAAGACAAAGTGGCAAATGCACAGGGGTGATGTTCACCCCCTGAGACTGTGGATGACAGCTGAGTCATTACCAGAGAAATTGGGGAGCAAGGTAATGCCGGAGAAGGGAGAAGAGTTGGGCTGTGATTTACCCTGACATGGATAGTCTCTGGTCTGGTTGGAAAGTTGGGCTGTGTGAGAGGCTGGGTGCTTGTTAGGAATGGCAGGCTTGAATAGGAGGAATTAGTTCCAAAAAACGCTCTCTGTGGCTGTTTAGGGAATTCTCCCCCGGGGACTGCCCCCGCCTCCCCCAGCTGCACCCCCGCAGCCACTGCAGCCTTGGACACAGGCCCACCTCTGCCACCACCAGCATGGCCATGCCCGTACCCTCCACACAAACAAAGTGGCAAGCATTGGACCTGGCCTCCACTAAGGCTGCGCCCCCCAACCTCCATCACTGCAGGGGAGGCCGTGTGCCCACGTCCACAGCCCCAGCCATGCATGCCAGAACCCACCACCCCCGGGGGTGTGCTCCTGCCCCCACACCACCCACTGCAGCAGCAGCAGCAAAGGCTATGTGGGACCCCCCACAGCCACCAAGGTGCTCCCGTCCTGCAGCACCAGACTGGCACTGAGAGGAAGGAGGAAGCATCACTGCCAGAAGACAGCAGCAGGGCTCAGGAAGTCAGCAATCCCCAGAAAGACTTAACTCACTGGGGGAGCCAAACTACCCTGAAGAGACTTTGAGAATGCCTAGCACCTAGGACAGCAAAGAGCTGGAAGGTAGTATGTGAGTTGCCCCTAACTGGTGAACCTCAAGGACAGCAGAACTGGTGAACTGAAAGCATAGGCCTGGCGCAGAAGAGCACTGGGGGCCTGGCAGTGAACTGAGGAACTGGGCTGAAGGATGGTAAACTGTGAAGAGTACTGTTCAAACCTGGACCCATCAGCGCAAAACCACAGGAAGGGAGTAAAGCAAAACCCAACCCCCCTCAACCTGCTGAAGTCAGGAAGACCAGCAGAACTCATGTGCCTGATTTAAATCCAGCAGGAGGCTTTTTTATCTCTTTCCTTTTTTTTCACATAAGTGAGACAATAAGACCTGGAGGTGTGAAAGAACCAGAGTGAGACCCAAAGAGAGATCACAAGGCTAATCCAACAACTGAGGAACTGAGATGAATTTCACTTTGCTATTCCAGAGAAATTACATGTTACCTTTTATTTCTTTTATTATTAATTTTTCATTACTTTTACTTCTTTTATTAGTATTTTTTATTTCTCTCCCTTTTGTTAAATTTTCTTCCTTTGTTTGTTCAATTGCATTGTTTGACTGGTTTTCCCTGTTCTCTCTTTCATAGTGTATTTTTAATTTTCGTTCTTTCACTTCACTTGTGTTCCAATAGCACAATACTCTAGGTCATGTACTTCCTACTCTTTTTATTCACATCACATAGATTCTGTCATATGATTATTGTTCTAGTATTATTGTAAATTATTGTTGTTCCATATTATTGCAAATACTACACAGCAGCCCTCCAAGATCTTAGCCCAGTTCACTGTCTTATGGAACTTTATTACTGTTGTGGTTAACTCTATTCTCTCGCACACTACACTTACTTTCTATTCTTTACTCTCACTATATCTCATAATCTGACCTCCACAAGCTCAGTTTTCTGGATTCAACTCACAATCTTTTCCCCATCTAACAAGAGTCTTATCTCTCTTCTACCATTTCTGAAAAGTGGCTCAGTGGGTGAGATATCACAGTTAATGCTATACTTATACAAAGGATGGCCTATCTCTTCTCTGTAGGTTAGTACTTGAAACCCCATAGAATACATTCCCACTGTCTTAATCCATTTTCCCTTCCCCCTCCAAATGATCACATAAAAGAGTAGGTGAGAGCTGTGAACACCAGTGTAACTGCTGGAAGAGGGATCCCACTAACAAAGGAACCACCAACAAATAATATGGAAGAAGATGAAGGAGTGGAAGCCACACGAACCTCTACCCAGGACCAATCTGGAAGTACAACCTAACAGTCAACAAATTACCCAGAACAAACAACAGAACAATGGCAAGAGAGAAGCTTCAAAATCTCAGACAGACAGAGAACCAGCTTCAACACAACCTGTCCACGCCTGCACAAGACCATATAAGACATAGTGGATGGAGTGAACCTCAGTTAACCAGCTGGAGGGAAGGACCCCCCAAAAAAGACCTGACAACAATCACAACACAAAGACATACAGAGAGCCAACATAAACAACAGCACAAGAGCAGTAAGTTCAGAAGATCAAGAGACTGCACCATTGAATCTCATAGTTCTCCTACCATAGAAGTTCACATCACAAACCTAGGGAGTCAGAACAGACCAATTTAAGAAGCAGACGCTAAAAAGAAGAGTCTCACAAACAATGGGAAGACAAAAAAAAAAAACAATCCCCAAACAAAAGGAAAGGAGGAAGCCTCAGAAAGAATGCTAAATGAAATAGAGGCAAGTCCACTACCAGATATTCAGTTCAAAGCAAAGTTTATGAGGAAGCTCAGTTAACTCACACAGAATTACCAAAAACTACAGGGAAACTACAATGAATTCACTGCAAACTATATCAACATGACAAAGGAAATAGAAATTATCAACAAGGGACAAGAGGAAATGAAGAATACAATTTCTGACTTGAACAACACAGTAGAAGGAATCAAAAGCAGGCTCAATGAACCAGAGGATCAAATAGACAAGCTGGAGGACAAGGTAGAAAAAAGCACTGAGAAAGATCAAGAAAAGGAAAAGAGACTCAGAAAGAATGGAGAGGTGTTAAGGGAACTGCAGGACAACATGAAACATAATAATATCCATATAATAGGGTTACCAGAAGAACAGCAAAGGATCAAAAACCTGTTTGAAAAAGTAATGATGGAAAACTTTCGTAACTTGATGAGAGAAAAAGTCACACAAATCCAGGAAACACAGAGAGTCCTGATCAAGAGGAACCCAAACAGGCCCACTTCAAGACACATCATAATTAAAATGGCAAAATTCCAAGACAAAGGGAGATTCTTAAAGGCGATAAGGGAAAAACAGGAAGTAACACACAAGGGAGCCCCAACAAGACGAGTAGCTGACTTCTCAGTGGAAACACTCCAAGCCAGAAGGGATTGGCAAGAAATATTCCAAGTAATGAAAACCAAAGGCCTACAACCAAGACTACTCTATCCAGCATGGCTTTCAATAAAAATGAAAGGCCAAATAATGAGTTTCCCATGCAAAGAAGCCAAAAGAATATACCTCCTCCAAACCAGCTCTATAAGAGATGCTAAAGGGTCTGCTTAAAGAAAAGGAAAAAAAGAGGTAGGGAGGATACAGGTATGAAAACATAGCAATGAATAAGTACTTACCAATAATAACCTTAAATGTAAATGAATTAAAAGTTCCAATCAAAAGATGTAGAATAGCTGAATGGATAAGAAATCATGACCCACACATATGTTGCCTACAAAACACCAACCTCAGAACAAAAGACCTACACAGACTGAAAGTGCAGGGCTGGAAATAAATATTCCAGGAAAATTGACAGGAAAAAAAAAGCTAGGATAGCAATACTCATATCAGACAAAATAGACTTCTATAAAACAGCCACAAAAAGAGACCCAGAAAGATATTTCATAATACTCAAGGGAAGAATCCATCAAGAAGACGTAAACATTGTAAATACATATGTACCCAAAATAAGAGCACCCAAATACATAAAGAAAATCTTGGAGGACTTCAAGAAAGATATTGACAGCAACAAAATTAGAGTAGGGGACTTCAACATCCCACTGTCAAAAATGGACAGATCATCCAAACAAAATATTAACAAAGACATTGTGGCATTGAACAAAGCCCTAGATGAAATGGACTTAACTGATATATATATATAGAGCCTTTCACCCCAAAGAAGCAAAATACACATTCTTTTCAAATGCACATGGAACAGTTTCAAAGATGGACCACATGATAGGTCACAAAACAAGCCTCAACAAATTCAAGAAAATTGAAATCATATCAAGCATTTTCTCTGACCACAAGGGACTGACACTAGAAACTAACCTCAAGGAAAAATCCCAAAACATTTCAACTCATGGAGATTGAAGAGCATGCTACTAAACAAGGAATGGGTTAAGAATGAGATCAAGGAAGAAATCAAAAAGTTTCAGAAAACAAATGAAAATGAACTCACAACAACACAAAACTTATGGAACACAGTGAAGGCAGTCTTGAGAGGGAAGTTCATAGCGACACAGGCCCACCTAAAAAAGAGAGAATCATCTCAAATAAACAACCAAACCCTACACATACAAGAACCAGAGGAACAACAAAGACAGCCCAAAGCAAGTAGAAGGAAGAAAATAGCCAAGATCAGAACAGAATTAAACAACACAGACACTAAATGCACAATTTTAAGGATCAATAAATCCAGGAGCTGGCTCTTTGAAAAGATAAACAAAAAAGCCTTTAGCAGACTCATGAAGAAAAGAGAGAAGACCCAAATAAACAAAATCAGAAATGAAAGAGGAGAGATTACAACTCAAACCACAGAAATATAAAGGATTGTAAGAAATTACTATGAAGAACTACATGCCAATAACTTTGAAAACCTAGGTGAAATGGGCAAATTTCTAGAAAAATATAATTTTCCAAAATTGAATGAAGAAGAAGAAAGCCTGAACAGATCAATAACAGTTGATGAAATTGAAGCAGTAGTCAAAAAACTCCCAACACACAAAAGCCCTCGACTGGACAGTTTCATAGGAGAATTCTACAAAACATTTAAGGAAGAGTTAGCCCCTATCCTTCACAAACTATTCCAAAAAAACCAAGAAGATAGAAGACTCCAAAACTCTTTTTATGAAGCCAGCATCATCCTAATCCCTAAAACCAGATAAAGACATAACAAAGAGAGAAAACTTCAGGCCAATATCACTGATGAACATAGATGCTAAAATCCTCAACAAAATATTGGCACACTACATTAAAAATATTGGCAGCAATACATTAAAAAGAACATACACCATGACCAAATGGGATTCATCCCAGGGATGCAAGGATGGTACAATATTTGCAAATAAATAAACATAATACATCACATAAACAACAACAAAGACAAAAATCACATGATCATATCAATAGATGTGGAAAAATCATTTGATAAAGTACAGCACCCATTTATGATAAAAAACACTCAGCAAAGTGGAAATAGAGGGAGCATACCTCAACATAATAAAGGCCATATATGAGAGATCAACGGGCAACAACATACTCAATGGGCAAAAGCTAAAAACCTTCCCACTAAGATCAGGAACAAGACAAGGATGCCCACTTTCACCACTCCTATTCGACATAGTACTGGAAGTCCTAGCCACAGCAGTCAGACAAGAAAAAGAAATAAAAGACAACCAAATTGGAAAGGAGGAAACAAAATGGTCATTGTTTGCAGATAATATGATTGTATACATAGAATATCCTATAGACTCCATCAAAAAACTACTATACAGAATAAGTGAATTTGGCAAAACAGCAGGAAACAAAGTCAATATTCAGAAATCAAAGGCGTTTGTGTACACAAACAATGAAATATCGGAAACAGAAATCAGGAAAAATATCCCATTTGATATAGCAACAAGAAAAATAAAGTACCTAGGAATAAACCTAACCAAGGAGGTAAAAGACCTGTACTCAGTAAACTACACAACACTGAAGAAAGAATTTAAGGAAGACACAAATAATGGAAGCATATACCATGTTCATGGATAGGAAGAATTAATATCATCAAAATATCCATACCACTGACAGTAATTGATAGATTCAACTCATTCCCTGTTAAAGTATCAATGACATATTTCATAGATATAGAACAAACATATCAAATATTTATATAGAAATATAAACGACCCCTAACAGCTGTAGAAATTTTGAGAAAAATGAACAAAGTAGAAAGGATCAAAATACCTGATATGAAACTGTATTACAAGTCCACTGTAATCAAAACAGCCTGGTACTGGCATAAGAACAAACATATAGATCTATGGAACAGAACAGAGAGCCTAGAAATAAATCCAAGTCTCTATAATATTAATTAATATTTGATATAGGGGGCAGAAGCATAAAATGGAGTAAAAATAGCCTCTTCAACAATTGGTGTTGGGAGATCTGGACAGCTGCATGCAAAAAGTGAAACTCAAGCACCAACTTACACCATACACAAAAATAAATTCAAGGTGGATAAAAGATTTAAATATAAGTTGTGACACCATAAAAGTCCTATAGGAAAACATCAGCAGGAAAATCTCAGACATTCCAGGGAGCAACATCTTCACTGATATGTCCCCTAAAGCAAGGGACATAAGGAAAGAATAAACAAATGGGCCCTCATCAAATTAAAAAGTTTCTGCATGGCTAAAGACAACAACATTAAAATTGAAAGGGAACCAACTATATAGGAATATATATTTGCCAATGATACCTCAGACAAGGGTTTGATCTGCAAAACAGATATAGAACTCACATGCCTCCACTCCAGGAAGACAAAAAACTCAATTAAAAAATGGACAAAAGACTTGAACAGACACTTCTCCAAGGAGGACATACACAGGGCCCAGAGGCACATGAAAAGATGCTCAGCATCACTAGCCATCAGAGAGATGCAAATTAAAACCATCATGAGATACCACTTCACATCAGTCAGAATGGCCATCATAAACAAATCACAAAAAAACAAGTGTTGGAGAGGATGTGGAGAAAAGGGAACCCTAGTGCACTGTTTGTGGGAATGCAGACTGGTGCAGCCACTGTGGAAAACAGTATGGAATTTCTTCAGAAAACTGAAAATGGACTTCCTTTTGACCCTGCTGGGACTATATCCTAAGAACCCTGAAACATCAATCCAAGAGAACCTGTGTACCACAATGTTCATAGCAGCACAATTTACAATAGCCAAGTACTGAAAGCAACCTACATGCCCATCATTAAATGAGTGGATCAAAAAGCTATAGTACATTTACACAATGGAATACTGTGCACCAGAAAGAAAGAAGGAGCTCCTGTGTTTTGTGACAGAATGGATGGAACCGGAGATCATTATGCTAAGTGAAATAAGCCTGGTGGTGAAAGGAAAATACCATATGATTTCACCTCTAAGTGTAACCTATTCAACAAAACAAACAAGCAAACAAAATGTAACCAGATACATTGAAATTAACAGCAATCTGACATTTATCATACGGGAAGTCGTAGAGGATCATGACGGGGGAAGGATTTTCAGTTATAAAGGACACGTGGACAAAACCAAGAGGAGGGGTTGGAATCAGGGGAGAGAGGTGGGAATGGCTGGGATGGGGAGGGCATGGTGGGGGTTAAATGCAGACAATTGTAATTGTACAATAAAATAATTTTAAAATAAAAATGTTAAAACATGTAAGTAACTCAACACCAAAAAAA
>VMDR010015794.1:0-21873 GCA_007922815.1 Macrotus californicus | reverse complement strand
CTAAAAGAAACAGATATAAAATATGAAGCTCATGACCCAAATAATATTTTTGAAAAGTGTTTTCTAAATATTTTCCCCTAGGTTTTAAAAAACAGTATGTGTTATTTCTCCAACTGTCAAGTAATTTTAAAACCTTCACTTGTATATAATTTTTTTTAAAAAAACTGAGCTCTTGTTGGAACTTTGGCAAAATGTGTCTTGACTATTTCTAGAAAGCATCCCCTAAAGATTTTTATCATTTTCACTTCTGTTTAATGTAAGTTATATTTATCAGTATAAAATTATTTTAAATTATAAATTTATTTATAAATTATTGATATTGGTAGTAGCTGTCTTAATATTCCAGTAAGCCCTGCTCTAAATAGATAGAATTCTCATTCACATTATTTAAACAGGGATACATGACTTTTAGCTTCCTTTTTTAATAGGAACATAAATCAGTTGAATTTAATTAGTTTTTCCTGTGTTTGTAAGGAAGGGAAGCATAACTAATCAGTCATGCCCTTCATATTTTATATCTGTTTCTTTTAGGTGCACAGTTGGATAAGATGGGATTCACCATTATCAGGAAATGCATCAGTGCTGTTGAGTCACGAGGTAACATGATTGTCTGAGTCATTTGCTCATGGAAGGCGATAGGTATGTGACATCTGAGGGTCATTTAAACTGCTTTCTGCACTGGCTGAGTGTTGTGCAGTGACACACTTTAGTGGAAGTGCACATATGTCCTGTGTGTCAGAGATCCGGTTGGCTGTTTATTCTGAGAGGGTGGGGTTTTCTTTTTTATGTATGTGTTCCTCCCTCCCACACTGGAACATGGAGCTGGGGCGAATCTGTGGAAGAATCAGCAGTATCGGCCTGCCAGTCTGAATTGCTTCTTGTTCCTGCACTGTTAAGAGATTTCCATCTTCCTGTGGGCCTCCATTTAAGAAATAAGCTTCATCGATGTCTAATGTACATATAATGAAGTTCACTGATTTTGACGATACAAATTGATGAGTTTTGACAAAGGTATACAGTTGTAGACCTACTACTGCAATCACAGATTTCTATCTCTCCTCAATTTCTTCGTGCCTCTTGGCAATCAATCCCTATTCCCTTCTTGGCCCTTACAACCACTGAGCTGCTTTTTATCATTCTAGTTCTAGCTTTTTTTGGGGGGGGGCATTTTATATAAATGGAATCATGCAGTATATAGTCTTTTGAGCATGGCTTCTTTATTTAGTAGAAAGCTTTTGAAATTCTCTGGCTGAGTATATCCTTAGCTCATTTTCTCTTTATTCCTAGGTAGTCTTTCCTTATGTGGACGGACTGAACTTGCTTGTCCATTCACCTATTAAACATTTGGGTTGCTTCCATTTTAAATGTAAGGGAAGCTAATCTTTTCCCCAACCTTAGGGACTGTAAAGAAAGTGCTCACAGGTGTTTTCTTTATAGTCCCTAAAGGAAGACAGGGCTCTGGCACTTTGCAGCCATCCCATCAGACTTGGGAGAAACTAAGTATTGAGCCCTTCGAACAGGCTTTCTGGAGGCTGAAGTTCTCTTTGTTAAGAGACCCAGAGAAGTAGGGATAAATCGAATACTAAACTCACTTTCATACGCATATATACTAGTCCTACTTCGGATACTTGGAGGAAGCATTGCATTCATGCTTTTCTGTCAAAGCAAGGTCTGTGTTACAGAACGAGCCAGGGCTGCCGCCTGGGAAATCAGAGTGCGGTGTATGAGCTCTTTCATGATTTGGGGATTTGCCCGTCAATGACAGAGACCCAAGCCACAGGAAATCTTTTCTCCCAGCTCTTAACAGTGGCAGTTCAGGCTGTGACCGTTTCCTTCACTGCAGCCTGCACTGAAGTCCAGCTGACAGATGTCTTCAAGAACTTACAAACTTTTAGAAAAACACTGTGATTGTTATACCTCTCATTGTCTTATTCTTGTTTCTGTTTTTTTTCCCTGAGCCTCTTAAGAACCTTAATTTTAATTGTATTCTTTGCATGCTTCTTATTTTGATAAATTAAATTCTTTCCCCGAAAGATACATTTTATATGTACTCGCTTTTTCCTGAACAGATAGAAATCTATCTAGAATTTTTTTCTAGTTGACATGTGTAGTTTTTTTGCAGTGTTATGTGCATGGAATAGAACATACAGGGTGGGGTGGTAGATTTACAGTTTGTGTGGAAAATAATACAATAATAAATAATAATATAAGAATAAACTCTGTGTATTACAACTGTAAACCTACCTTTTCCTAACTCTGTAGGTACTGGAATCTGCATATAGTGAATGTATTTTTATTATAAATATGTAAGTTGTTGGATGTTTTTAACAGACTAAGTCTACACTTTTTAAGTTAGATTTTTTCCCATTTAAATAATTAAAAAACACTTTTTTCAAATCTTTTGTTCTCTAAGGGCTTCCATTACTAAGGCCTCTTGTTTTTAATGGATTAATGACTAAAAATTCAGTTAAAGAGTTGACTGTGAGATCATGTTATTAAAAACGACGAGGAGCATTATAGAATCTCTGAGGCTTTTGTGCTAAATTCTGAAGTTCTCTTAAGGAATTCGGTCTTGATGATTCCCTCATATCAGCTATAAAGGCTATTGGTACTTTTTTATGCTACAGCTGTTGTTGTCTCACTAATTGCATCCATCAGAACAAAGCCAGTTTAGGTTCCTATAACAAGAAACCACAAGTGTCTGTGGTTTAGAACGACAGGACCATTTCTCTCCCAGGCATGGGCGGGGGCCTTTGCTTGTCAGTGATGCCTGGGCTTCAGGGTGCCCGATGGCCTTTGCAGCCCAGTCAAAGTAAAGGTCCCTGGTCACCATGCCGAGGGAGATAGCTCTGAAGCGCTTTGGACCAGCAAGTGCGTGCTCTGCTTTTGAAGTGAGTTACATTGGCTCACAACTAACTGTTCAGAAATAGCCATGTGGCTCCTCCCATCCCTAGGGGTCTGGATGCTGCAACCCTACCAGGAGCCTGGGAAACTGGAGTGGGTGGATGTGTTTGGTGAATCGTATCAGTGGCCACTGGACCTTTCATGGGTCCACATGCCTGCTGACCAGAGCATTTAGTGAGATCTGATGGAAGAATTGTTTCTAATCACTGTTTTCAGTGATTTAAACATCACTGTTACCATCTGAAAACTACCATTTCATGCATTTTGGTTAAAGTGGTTGGTATCTCTTTTTTTCTAGCATGTTCTTTTAAAAATAATGTTTGGCATTTTTTGCTATCTTTTGTATTTGTGAGATCATTGAAATATCAGACAGATGTTTAAAACCTAGCTCAAGTAAGTCCCCAGTACACTAAGAAAAGGTAACATTTTTAGTGTACTAACATATCTTTCATTACATATATAATATATATGGCATTACTATAACATATATGGCACTAATATAAGTTAAAATACGTTAACATGTATAAATAATATATGTTAACATGCATGAGTGCTAATGTATCTTGGCCAGGGTAGGGTGGCTTAGCAGTTAATCTGCTTTTGAGGTGAGAACAAACCTCCCTGTATCAGCACCAATTGACATACCTGCCCATTTGCCCTGGCTGGTGTGACTCAATGGATTGAGTGTGGACCCGAGAACTGAAAGGTCACAAAGGGTTGCCGGTTCGATTCCCAGTGAGGGCATGTGCCTGGGTTGCAGTTGCGTGCATGCGAGAGGCAACCCATCCATGAATCTCTTGCCCACTGATGTTTCTCTCTTCTTTCTCTCTTCCATTCTTTCTAAAAACAAAAGTCTTAAAAAATAAAACCAAACATACGCTCTCATTTTCAGTCTTTTGCTCATGAAGGTAGGGCCTGTGGGGAGTCAGATCGAGTAACCTCTAATCCAGTTGCCAAATATTTGTTCATGATGTGTATCAGCCCTTCATGGATCCAGCCCTCTGACTACCACTAGGAACTTGGTTCTCATGTGTGCCCCATAGAAGACTTCCTGAACCGGTCTTTCCCAGACATTGTTGCACATTGGGATCATCTGGGATCTTTAAAGAAATCTGCCGTCTGGCTTTCGCCCCCAATCAGTGTGATGTCACTGGTACGGGGGTGGGAGAGGGGTGAGCTGGGAAGTGGGATTTTTAAAAGCTCCCCAGGTATTCTAATATGTAGCAAAGCTTGGGAATGCATGATCCTAATGGGACAGTTGCCTGTGTATTGGAAATGGGATACACAATTGTTAACTTTATGTGTATAGCGTCCTGCTTCACGGGGAGGGAGCCTTTCTCTTAACGTCTTTTAGAACAACCCATCCTGAGCCCAGGCAAACCATAGAGAAGTTCTGAAGGAAATAGCACAATGTTCTTTGCTTCCTCAGTAACAGATGACATATCACTAATGAACCCCAGTTCTATCTAAAGCCTGTCAGTTGACCAGAATTTGAACAGTCACAGGGCGTGCATAGCTCTGCTCCAGGCCTGTGTGGTACATGTTAAAGGTTTGTTACGCATGATCCTCGATCCATAGTTGGCAAAACAGAGATTTGTAAGCAATTCAAGTATGCCGGGTAGTAAAATCATGTGCTACAAGTTTGCATGGATTAAGAGCTTGAGTGCGTGTGGATGGATTACAGAGTATTTGATGTTGACGACTCTGTGTAGGAACAGGCTTCCTCAGATTTAAAGGGCAGGAGAGTGTATTTTGGCGTTTAGAGAAATTTCAGCAAAGATGTGCAGACAAAACAGCCAAACTTGATTGGATACACAGAAAAGGCAGGTACTCGGGCATTTAATTTTGAAGGAGCAGGGTAAGGGGGTAGTGGACGGCTGACTTGCAGGCTTAGAAAGGTAGAGTGTGGAAGCCACGTGTGAGGTGACTGTGCAGAGGAGCCTGGAGTTGTGCCCGAGTTGGGGTATTCCATAGGGGAGGGAGCTGATTCAGCATAATACAGATCGTGCTGGGGTCGGATAGCATGGATACATCAGAGCAAT
This sequence comes from Macrotus californicus, assembly GCA_007922815.1. Taxonomy (NCBI): domain Eukaryota; kingdom Metazoa; phylum Chordata; class Mammalia; order Chiroptera; family Phyllostomidae; genus Macrotus; species Macrotus californicus. The sequence goes on along the minus strand of VMDR010015794.1, from coordinate 16,927 downwards.
TTAGCAAATGAAGTGGTTGTCACATTTAGCGGATGGTTGTCCATTACAGTGAGGGTTCTCCAAGGAATTTCACCTTCAAGTTTTAGTTTAGAAAACAAAGGATATCAAGGAAATGTAGAGGTCTTTGGCAGACCTGATGACATGCATCAGGATCACCAGGGTGCCTCTTGAAAATGTGGATTCCTGGCTTTAATCCATCTCTGTTGAATGGAATCCTTGGTGGCTGGGCCTCTGCTGTAGACAACGAGAAGTCCTGTAAGAACTGTCAAACAGAAGGCGGAGTTTCCTCATCTGCTTTCAGAGCATAGTTGAAGCCACAAGGGCTTTCCTGAGAAAGGAGAGTCACTGAGGGGCCTGGGCCGTGGATCTACAGTGGGTGCACTCTGCTCCTTTGCTCCTCCTGGCCTCACCCACCAGCGACTCAGAGCTCCCCTGAGGACCCAGCACTTAAGCTGAGGTGGGAAGGACGAGGAGGAAGTGTCCAGGAGCGTGGATATGGGGTGTCAGAAGGAAGGGTTTAGGCAGCAGAAAGAGTGGCAGAGAGTGGGGGTTGAGGTGTAGATGTTTGAAAAAATGTGATGCATCTAGGACCTAACTCTTAGACACAGAGAACAATCTGATGGTCGCCAGAGGGCAAGGGAGTACGGAATTTGGTGGAGAAGCAGAAGGGGATTCAGACATGCTCACTTCTAGTTATAAGTGACAGGGTGGGTGGGGACAGCATAGGGAACATGGTCATTGATATCTAATAACTGTGTGATTATTAGGCTTACTGGGGTGATCATTTTGTAAGGTGTCTAAATGTGGAATGGCTTGTTGTACACCTGAAACTAATACAATGTTGTACATCAACTAAAATTTGACAGAACCATTGGGTTGGCCAAAAAAGTCCATTCAGCGTTTTTTTTTCCGTAAAATAAAAAGACACATTTTTCATTTTCATCGGTAACTTCATTGATTTGGATATTTTGAGTATGTTGGGTATCTCCCACATGGTATAATGTTGATTGTTCTCAATTAATGTCTTGATTTGATCGCTGTCAACTTCAACTGGTCCACCTGACTGTGGAGCATTGGCCAACGAGAAATCTCCAGCACAAAACTTTGCAGACCACTCAGTCACAGCACCTTCCCTATCCACTGCACATACCTTTTTGTGTGTGTGTATTTCAGCTGTTTTTACCTTTCTTGAAATAATGAAGCATAATATGCCAAAAATGTTGCACATTTTCTTCTGTCTTCAGTATTAAAATAGCGACCCCAAAACTCACCAATATGGATAAGTATTTTTTAAGTGCACGCTGATATGACAGTCACCACAATACAATCTAACGCAGTTGTTTCAAATGAAGTTAAAGACAACTAAGGGTTACTAGAGCCAGATGAACTTTTTGGCCAACCTAGTACAAAAAATAGTCACTGGGCAAGATCAGAGGAGTGACAGGAGAGGGTTGTGGGAAGAAGGGCGGCCCTCTGCTTCTCGGAAGGCTTACCTTTCCGTGAATAGAGAAGGAGTTGTTAGGTTTAAGCTCCAAAGTGGTGCAGTAAAATAGGCATTTTGGAAAGATTCTTACCCTCTCAGACCCTTCATTTCTAAAAGAACGTAACTGGGAATTTCATTCATACTGTCTACCTCCACGCATGTTTGTGAGGATAAAAGAGCTCATTTTTGTACATGGTAGACATTTCACTAAATGCATATAAATGGCCTCTTTTCATCCTTCCCCCGAATTCTTTTAATTGTAAAATGTCCGTGTTCCTTCTTTAACAGTTATGTTGCATGGTGGTGTTAATTACATTTCATGAGTTTATCTTATTTCTGGAGCGTTACTCTCTCCTTGGAGTGGAGGAAGTGTCCCAGTTTTTACTTACCTCTCTTCATTTCTCAGCAGTCAGTGTCTTGCACGTACAGTCAGCACTCCCTAAGCAATTGTTTTTTTGCTTGAGTGTTCAGAGATTTGATTAAAATGCCACATTAGCAATATTATGTGTTCCAACAGTGTGTAGAATTATTGGAAGAATTTATTCTTCTCTATGTGGCTGGACTCAGTACTTTGAAATAACATGTAGGATTGGTTTTTCCTGCTTCATCGGTTTGTCAGCATCTTTCTGAATTCTGGGTAATATTTCAGACCTCGATAGAAGGATGTATCACGTAACATGTGGAAGAGTCTTCCAGTTTCAGATCTTGGGGACTCAGCACGTGATTTTCTTAAGTAAATAACTCCCTTTCCTAGAAAGGAAGCATCTCCCCTCCCCAGTCCGTTGTCTTTTTCTGGAACTGCATGGAGTCTAGCTTTTCAGGTGCATGCATTGGAAAGTGTGCAAACAGCACACTGCTCTTCTGCTTAAAAACTTCTCTGGTTGCTATTTTTTAAACCGTCATCGTGATTTGAAACTAAATTTGTATGCCGCTTTTGTTTATGACGTTTCCCTTAAAAAAATCTTCCATATGTGAATAATTCGAACATTCGCTTTAATTTCTAGAGTATGGCATTAAAATGTTGGCCTAGGCCAGCTGTCGGTTATCAGATTCTGCCTTGTAACAACAAGCTGTGAACTCATGGTCTAGAAGTAGGAAGCCACCTCTAAGGTGTGACAGTCTTAGATTTGTCACATCTAAAAGTGAATTTCTCTTTCTTTGAAAAGTCAAGCTTTAGGTTTTTGGAAAATCTTTCTGAAGTTGGGTTCAGGATTATTTTTCTGCTTCTAGAGTATTTCTGGAATTGTATGGGGTCTCAAAATGGGCCTGGAAGGAGATCATAATGTAGTTTTAGTATTAATCTTGGTGGGAGGGAAGATGCCCAAAGTGAACTGGCAATATATTTTGCCCCAATTGCACATTAATCTTAAATTGCCAAGGGCAGATGACATGCAAAATGAAGAAAATAAAGAACAGCTGTCCCCAGGAAATTTACAGCCAGTAAATGAGAGTTTTTCGCTCACTGTCTCTTTTTTAATCATAGTATAATGGGTGTGAAATGCGTGTGGGTGGATAGAGGACAGTCGTGTGTGGGAGGGAGCTGAAGAGTCTTGTGGTGTCTGCATAAATGCAAATGCAAGCCCGAAATGCTAAATCCTGGCCAGTCAGGACTGATTATTCGTTTTCTCAATTAGCAATCTTATTTGCTTTAAGAACAAATAAGCTTCCAAAGCTGTTAGCCTCCAGATGAATGGCTGAGTGAGATTAATAGGGACGAGTGCTTAAACTGCCTTGCTACAGAGTAGGCAGGCTAGGTTTGATGTGTTTGGCTCAAATTCCGACGTGGTCCCTGGCATTTGATCTTAAGGCGCTTGAGGCGCTCTTAGCTAAGGGTGAAGAGCATGAGCTCAAAAATCAGTCATGCTGGGGAGACTTATTGGGTCTGCAACTAAGTCACCATAGTTACTCCACCTCTCTGTGCCCTGATTTTATCACGTGTAGTAGGGGCTAATGGTAGTATCTCCTCCAGCAGGGCTGTCAAGAATGCTTGAGGCATTGGCCCACATTGAACGCTCAGTAAATGTGAGTTGCTCATTTAGAGATAAATCTATTAAGTGAGGCTAATCATAGGTAAGTAGTGCAGTATTGTTTTAAGAGTCTGGGAGCACTGAGAAACTTGGTTTAGTTTTCTTAAAAAAAGAGTAATTTACGTAGGGAAATAAATCACGCGAATGTACTGTATCTAGTAACTTCATGTGGTTCCTATAACAAGCAGCTGAATTAACTGGTTTGGCTTTCGACCTTCTGTTTTTTAGTGTCCTGTAGACACCTGAGCAGTAACATGGCTAGAGGGCAGGGGAGGGAAGGGGAGAGGCCTGGCAAGAGGAACCATGGGTTTTAGATGATGTCAAGCTGTCCAAAAAAGAGATCCTCCAAGATTACCTAAGATGGTTTTAGTCCCTGATGCCACAGCTGCTCTAAAGTGGAGGGCAGATGGCAGATGACAGATGGCAGCAGGGGGACTCCATCAGGCCTCTTCTAACGTTCTGAGCTCTGGAGAGAAGGGATGGAAAGGAGCCTTGCAAAGCACAACGGCCAACTTTGGCCTTGACGTCGAGTCCCTTTACTGATTTCTATAAGTAGAATTTTGCAACAACTTACACTTAAGCTGTGTGAGTGATGAGTTTGAAAATAAAATGTACCTTTATTTAGCTGTCCCCTCCATTCCAGCGAACTTTAATAGTTACCTATACCAGGACATGCACGTGTTAAATAGGATTTAGTCAACACTTTTTTGGGTGTTTCCTACAGGAAAGACATTGGAGAAGAAAATGGGAGAGATATGATTTCTTTTCTTAAAGATTAGCTTCAGTCTAGTTGCAAGACAGTGAAGGCCCTGGAATTTTATGCTCCGTTCATATGAACAAATTATTCTGCATAGCTTTGAGGTTACTTGTAGAAGATACAAGACTCCTGGACCAGAGAAGGCGGACAGCTTGTTACTCTCAATAGCCAGAGTATTACATTTTGTGTTGGTGCCTTGTGCTCCGATTCTCTAGGTCCCCGCAAAGGGTGTCAGATGATATTTGCACACATGGCAGGTTGTGCTACAGGAGTCTGAGTTTGGGAAACTAGACTCTCTTATAATGATGGGCACATGTGTCTGCTCTTTGCTGTAGTTGGAGATACCACCTCTATCTTTTACAATTGCATGTAAACTTGCTCTTTGCTCCAGAGGGAGATGCTGGAATAGATGGTGTTCACCCACTCTGGGGGGTTGCTGGCAGAGGTGAGTGGGTGGTTACAATGTGAGAAGATGCTCTGTGAGCCACTGAAGCCACTGTGGCAGATCCCAGGTGCTGAGCTGCACACTTGTCCTGTAGGCAGTGGGAAGACACTGACAGGTTTGAGCAGGAGTGTGTTCTGATCTCTGACGGGAAGTGGAATGGATGGAGGTGTGGTGGCTGATTGGGTTTTAGGAATAATCCAGAGAAGAGATGGTAGGGGTTTACACTGAGGCGTTGACAATGGGAAGAAGAGATGGATAGGAAGAGAGACTTGGCAGAAAAACAGAATCTGGCTACCTGTTGGATGTAGGAGGAAAGGGAAGAGTAAAAGTAAAAACTGACTTGAAGCTTTCCAGCCAAGGAAGATGACATCTTGAGCCAAGACGCAGGATGCAAGAGGAGTGGTAGCTTTGGGAGGAGTGTAGACTGCTTTTGGGTATCCTGAATTCTAGGCACCTGTGGCATGTCTGTCGGAAGTAGAATGAAGGCAACAAGAAAGATGGGGGTATCATTTTCAGAGAGGTGACGTTCTGAGTGTCAGAAAGTCATTCTGGCAGATGGTGAGGTAAGAAGGTCATGGAGCAGAGGGCAGAATGTTTGGGGACCTGTGCATGTAGGGAACGAGAGGAAGGAGAACAGTGAAGGACTGATTAGTGGTTGTGAAAGCTAGAGGCTAGAAAACAGGTTGTATTTCTTAACGTGTCGTTCCCACAGGAACCCTGTGCGACAGTGGTGTTTCTCCATTTCACGTGGGCAGCTGCAGAGTCACGATTTGACTTATGCACGTCTCAGAGCCAGAAAGTGGCAGACTAAAACTCAAACTGAGATCAAACTTTCCATGCCTGTGCCCTCAACCACAGTGAGCACGATGAGAGGGAGGGAGCCTCTACAGGCTGATCGTCGGAGGATGTTGATGGTGAACAAAAGAGTAAAGGGAAGACACGTTTTTGCAGAACCAAGGTGATCTGAAACTGTAGACAGTGGGGGGTGGGGTGGGGAGAGAAGGGGTGATCTGAAACTGTAGACAGTAGGAAGGGGGTGGGGAGAGGAGATTTAAGGATCTCCGAAGTGCTCCTCCTGCTGTGGGCTGAAGCAGTTGCTCCCTTCCATTCCAGCTCCGTCACGGGCTGTGCAGGGGCACCGCCAGCCCGGGGGCCGCTGGCTCACTTTGCTGAGAGTCTCTGCAGGACCTTTGGGTCTCTTAGTGGTGGACGTAATGACATTGTGGAAACTGCATCTGACAGTATTTTAAATCCTAATAGGCAGCATTTTATGTTTTTTTTGAGTATTTCACGTGCTCTAGCTCCCAGATTCTATAAAACTCAGTAGGTGGTTGAGCAGATACGAGGGGGGACTCCCAAAACCTTGGAATTTATTTATAAAAAATTGTGTATTCTTACATGTTTAAACTTTAATCACCTTCAGAGTGCTCTCCATTTGATGCAATACATCTTTTGGGATGTTTTTTCCACTGCTCAAAACAGTTTTTGAATTCGTCCATTTTGATGCCTTTTAGTGCTCCTGCCTTTTTTTGTTTTACCTCTTCCACATGGGCAAAACGTTTCCTTTTGAGGACTTCTTTCATCGAAGGAGCAAAAGTCACTTGGGGTAAGATCAGGGGAATAGCGAGGGTGGGGCACAGGAGCCACACTGTTGTTGGCCCAAAATGCTGAACACTCAGTGCGATGTGGGCAGGCGCACTCCTAAATCACCCATCATGAAATGGGCAAACATGTTGAAAGAGTCTTCAAAAAAAGCACTCACTGAAGACAAATGCAGCCTCTCACAACACCACCAGCTGGTCACTGGTACAGATGGGTTACTAGAACACTCACCTAGTGGGGGAAGCCTATTCTGCAAGGGACCTGCCCTCCCAAAGTTCATTCTAGGTTTTTTGGGTCCTCCCTCGCATATCTTATTTATTATGCTTTAAGTGCTTATGTGAGTCTGAGGTTCAGAACAAGCTAAGGGTAACTGCCCAGAGGCTGTGCGTGAGACACACCTTCCCGAGGGCTGGCCTGTGAGGAAAGGTGGAAGGCGACGTCGAATGAGTCGTAGCGAGAGCCCCTGTTAGATCTTGGGATAGCAAGACATCTGGCAACTGGGAGAGGTTTTGAACCTCAAGTGTTACAGGGAAAGTGGAAACTCCTTGGTGTCCTGGAGCTTCCCTCCAGCTCCAGTCTAGGCAGTCTGCCCACTGGCTTGGGTGGTTGTACAGGGAACAGCAACAAGTCCAGGGGTTGTCCAATATGAAGCAGAAATGCTTTCTCTTGTGGTGGTCAGACACTGGAAAGGAGGCCAGCCCTACAGAGTCCTGGGGATATGCAGTCCATTCTGACCCAGCTACAAAGGTAATAAACCAAACGCTGCATTTGGACTTGAATTAGAGGTGAGGCTGAAAGTCAAGTCTAGATGTGTCTGCCAAGTCCTGAAGTTACCGGTACTTCCAAAAATACTGGGTTGGACCCGGGCCTGGATGGTTGCCGTTTGCTTTTATGATTATTTCTCACACAGGCTGGAGGGGAGGCAGTGGCAGCGGGAGGTGTGGGGGCACCACTGCCCTCAGGTGCCCAGCTGTGGGAGTCCCCAGCTCTGCCTCCAGCTGGCATGGGTGTGGGGGGGCCCTGTGAATGAAAGCCCAAGCCCGTTCCTCGCAGGGCCTGCGGGGGGAGCCCTTCCTCAGAGCACAGAAGGGGATTTGTGTGAGGCGAGCCGGTGAAGGCAGAGCTGAAAGTGAAAGCTGCTCTTTGGAAGGGAGAAGGGAGAATGCAGATTCGACAGCCGCGCTCTCTCTCTGTCAGTTGCCCAATAATTATGTGCCCGGGGAGAAATCCCACGTGTTATTGGTGAAGAGGAATTGTGTATTTTCCGTGAGTCATTCACATTGAATAAACACTGACTGTTCCCAACACGTGCTTTGTTTTAGGAACCTGGGCTGTAGACTGCCTGCCGCGGTTAGGATGACTTTGTATTTATTGTGCCTAGCTATGCTGACAGTGATTTTGAATTGTAGGCCCAGGTAAAGTTTTGAATGAGTGTTTGGTATGCGAGGCTCATGCAGATCATAGAGATCATGCAAGCAAAAATCTCTAATTTTCACAACAAGCCCATTCTGTCCTTAGCTTCATTTATCAGGTAAAGACACTGAGACCAGGGGAGACCGAGTAACTGGCCCGCTCATACAGCTGGGAAGGGATCAGGTCGGAAGTTTCCAGGCTATTACTAATCTTGACCTGTAACGGTTTATACCTGACAAACTTAAAAAATTTGTGTTTCCAGGATGTGTGTGTGGGTGTGTGTGTATTTCATGACGGACCCGGCATCTATGAAGTTTAAAATGTTACTGTCATTTTGAGCTTCTTCTCTTTGTACGCTGTGGTCTTCTAATGCTCTCAGTGCTTAGAAATCATCTCCTCCTTTGCTTTTTGTTGTATTGGGTGCATTGTCTGTGCTAAAAACAAGGTATGCCTTGTCCCAAGTTTCAGAATTCTATAATTCTATACATACAGTACTTTAAATTTATGATGTTGAAGGTTATGTCCCTCTGATGGAATGGAGGAACCGTTCTTGATTCTGTCTGCTCCCATTTAAAATAATTTAATATAAACACACATTTTCGACGGAACCTTAAAATCTTACGAATTGCCCGGTGTCTTGGAAGAATGTCTGTCTGTGTTATTAGTTTGTTTTTGATGTACCTCAGCACAGTGGGTCACCTGGAAAGTGCCTACCATTCTTGAACAGACATTTCAGCATTGTGCTTGTTGAAGAATAGTTACAGACACGTGCAAGGAACACACTGGGCCATTTTTCATTATTTACCCTGTGACCTGAAACAGTGTTCACGAGCCTCACCATCGCTTTTCTGTGAGTCACCTTTATAGCGTCTCCTCCTCTGTGTTTGATGTTTTCCCGATTATTTTACCTAGGGTGCATTTTTCCTTTTATTTTCAAGAATCTGTCAAGGTTGGCTAGGAGTTAAAACTATATATAATTATCAAACATACTTACAATGACACGGTTTTACGCACCTATGAATATTAATCATGTTGCTCATTCCATAGCCCACAGGTGGTTTGTCTCTGCAGTGCCGGTGGGATATGTGAACCTGCGTTTGTATTTATGAGTACACACGTGTATTTGTATATGCACATGTGTCTCATTAACAGTGACATGCGGCAGACTTTTGAGGTAAAACTCCTGTGAAGGCAAACCTCAGCATTGATGACCTTTCGCTCCTGTTGTCAACATGCACAAGTGTAAACAAATGATTTCTTCCCTCCCCAGATAGTGACCAGTTACCTTGTTCTGTGACAGGCAGTCTGCTTGTTACTAGATGAGAATGGAATAAATGTTAGTTTATAGGCCCATGGGAGTTGGTCTTTTATGTCTTTAAAATCACCCACCTGCAAAACTTGAAAAAGTAATTGTGTGTCTGTTACCACCGAAAGTGTTTGTCCCACTTTGAGCCTTAGCCCTTCGTATTGTTATGTCTGTGTTTTCTAGTTATAACCTTATCTCTCTTAATTTTCTTTCCATATCCCTGCACTAATCAGGCATCAACTTATTATTCATTTATTCTGATCACTGCCTAATTTATTTCCTCCACTTTGCTAGATGTGTACCGTGTGCTGAGGACCATGCAGGGTCTGGAGAACACTGAGCTACCTGGTACAGAGTCTATTTCTGACGCCAGAAAGAAAAGCGAAGGAAAGGCTTTGTGGCTCAGTTGGTTCCAGGTTGCTTTCTTTCTCTTTTGACTTTAATTCTCTTTTGCATTTTACCCTCTGTCTTCAGTCCATGACATTTAGTAAGCACTCAGTAATTCCTAAGAAGTTGACAGGAAATTAAATGTCATGGAATTTTTAGCCCGTTATCTTCTCACTTCTTTCCAGTTCTGCCTGACTCTCATTTTGTGTTTTCCATTTGCCTTTCTTGTGTGTGTTGTAGTTACGTCCTCTCTCCCCTGCTTCTTGTGACTGCCACTTCGCCTCCTCCCTACCACATGTACTTGCCAGTCTTTGCCTCCACCTCTTGTTTAACCGAATTTCTCTTCTCTGTGAAGTTTTATTTTCTTCTTGCATCGCATTCTTTATTGTCTCAGATCATCTCATTTCCTCTTGTGCTTCTGCAGCCCACCTGTGTGGGCCTCTGGGTGCCCACAGGGTTTTGTTGCCCCATGCAGGTGCTTTCTGGAGCTGGATAGACACTGGCACCATTCGGGTTCTGAGAGGGAAACGGCTGGGCAGAGGTGATGCTGAAACTTGACTTGGTCCTAATTTTTGACCCCCCACACCCTCTGCAGGAAGATCTGGGCGGGGAGATTCCGGGACAGTGCCATGTGAGATGGGAGGAGACGGTGGGGGAAGGAAGACATTTGATTTCACTTATTTACTTTGCCCGGGACAGCTGTCATCACCTGCTCATCACTGTAAAGGAGATCACTTACCTTTCCTTTCCTACTGATCAGAACCAATCTTAATTTATTAAAGGGGAAAAAAAAGATATTTTGACCTATAAACACTTTGATTGGGTGACAGATTTTTGTTAAAAGTTATAAAGTGTTGTAGTAATGATGTTAATCATTGGGTGTTGATATCCTGAAGATGTTTTAATAACGTGGTATCTTGACTTTAAGTTTTCATTTTGTAACTGTAATGCCTCTTTTGGCCCACATCCAACCTATACCTGTAGTTCTAAATAACTTTCAAGTCAAAGCAGCCTACCCAACAATTCTGTGCAAGGCACCATGAAAGCTGCTAAAACAACCAACCAAAACACAAGGTTGACCTCGTATCTTTCCAGGTAATATATATCTGTGCATTTAGGGAGAGAATGGAGAACACAGGTCCACAGTTCTTCACCTGAAAATTCTGTGATTGGACATGGTTTAGAGTTTAGGTATTCTTTTAAATTTGAAAAGGAAATAGGGGACCCATACTGTACTGTAGATAGCGTCCCCACAGGTGTGGCGTGGAAATTACTTTTTACGTGGTACAATGTGTACATTCACACCTAGTGGGGAAAAGAAACATGTAACCTGATGTCAGGTCAAGCCCTCAGAGTTTTGATTTGGGGAATTGTGCATAAGAGATTGTTGGTTAGTTTTCAAATGTAGTTAAGTGTTAAAAGGAGTTAATTATGAGGCACATTCAGAATAAGGGATTATCACTGTGGGGTCAGAAAGATGGGATGTTTATCTGGTTTTGAAGGTCTGGATGGAACTTTAGTTTTGCTCACTGTTGAATCTTGGGCAGCTAGACTAGCGCCTAACACGTATTTGATGACTAAGTATTTGACAGATCAGTAACCTGTAAGGAGAAGGGGAAGAACATCCCTGCCAGAGGAGACTTGCTCCTGAATGTAGCCATGGAGGGATGGAGGGAGGAGGGAATGCTTTTGGTTGTTGTGGCCGAGTCCCTGGTCTGCCCTGATGAAGGCGAATGCTCCGCAGGAAATGCGGTAGGTGAGGTGGGGCCGTCATCGGCGGTTATCTGTTCAAGCCTTACATACATAGTTAGCTGAGTTTGGACTTGATTGGATGGCGATGGGAGAGGCCTCAGATCATCAGAGTGGTTTGAAATATAAAAGGTTGGGGAAAAAAAGATGATGTTTAGGATGGGTTATGGATGTGCGTGTTTTCTGCAGGGTGCCTTCATAAATGAGTGTGCATCAAATTTAAGACGAAGAAGCAGAGATTACTCTGAGTTCAAAGAAAATGTAGACGTGGACCTATTGAAGTTCAGAAAGTGACGGGGGAAATCAAAGAAGACTTCACAATTCTAATTTCTGGTGATTAGAAATAGTGATCTCTTTGGCTGAAAGAGGGAACTTTGAGAGAAGCTGGAGAGAATATGTTGAACCCACTGATATGATCAGCCTGTTGAATGGTTCCTCTTCTTTAAATGTCTTTATTTGATCTCTTGTATGTGATGTGTGTATTTATAGATGTACAGTATGTTCTAATTTTTTTAGTCCAGAACTTCTAAGAGCAGTGTAACAAAAGTCTTACACAAGTTGAGTGCATGTGTTTTACTTGTTATTTTCTAGCTGCTTTGGTACCAGGTTTATTTAAATTTCATCTTAAAAAATAAAAGCTGTATTGAGTAGTGTTAATTTCCCCTTGCACCTTTTATTATGCATTAGTAATGAACTCCGTGTCTCTCAGGATGATGAATTTGAACTTGGCCCACTGTCTGATAGTAATTACCAGTCCAGAGTGATCATTACTACTGAAGTAACGTCTTTGTTTCGTTTCTCCATGTGCTTCAGACACTTCCCATAGCGTCACACTTCTTTGACTAGAGAATATGACTTGCTCTTTTGGCTTCAGGTACCAAGGTCAGTCTAGTTTAGGCCTCTTACCCTCTGGTATTGTAAACTGCCTGGACATGGCCTTCTGGCCCCTAGGGGAAGGAAGGAATGGAGCTCAGTCTTTTCTTCCCCTTGAGAAATTTTTTTTTTCTTGTTTGCAGTTCCTGGCAGAACTGACCTGCCTGTTTCTGCTCTCTTGCAGGCAATGAGCATCCCCATCAGGAAGGGGCCTCTTGGTTCCTTTGCTTCTTTAAAGCGTTCTGAAAAGACTTGTCTAGACTGGTGGGCCAGCCTGTGCTCTTCCGGTTCTTAGCTCTGTTGAGTAATTGAGAGGGAAAGTATCTCAGTTGGCCAGGGTTGCCATAATAAAGTACCACAGACTGGGTGACTTAGTAGGAATTCATTTTCTTGTCATTCTTGGGGCTAGAAATTCAAGATCATGTGTCTGCAGAATGGGTTTCTTCTGAGGCCTCTCCCCTTGTTTGTGGATAGATGGCCATCTTCTCGCCGTGTGCTCGCATGTCTTCCCTCTGTGTCTGTGTCCGTATCTCATCTGAAAAGTACACCATCATGTTGGACTAGGGCCTATCCCAGTGACCACATTTTAGCATAATTACCTCTTTTAAAGACCCTGTTTTCAAATATAGTCACATTCTGAGGTACTATGGATGAGGTCTTCAACATAAAAATTTGGGGATGGAGCACAGTTCAGCCCCTAATAAGCAGACAAATAGGACATTTGAGAAGCTTCAAAAAAATGAGTAAGGAGAAATAAATAAAAGGCAAAAAAGAGAAAAGGATGGAAAACAAAGACTCACTTTTGCAAGGAATCATGAAAGCTTGTGTGTGTGCGCGCGCGCGGTGCTTTATAACTAAGAGAACGCGCGTTGGTACCATCTCTCTTTCCTCCCATCCCAACACCCGATGGAGGGTGCCGGCTGGGTGCTCAGAGGCAGCATCCAGACTCAGAAGAGTCCTGTGTTGCCCAAGGTCTCCGCTCAGCAGTGACTGAGCTGTGATTTGCATCCATTTCTTTAGACTCTGTCTAGTACTCTGTCTAGAAAATATTTTTTTCATCACCCCAGCTTGGGAGGTGAAAAGAAACTATGTTCCCATGGGCAAATTTCATGGCCTTTTGGGGGTTGCTTTCTTTTGTTTTGGAAACTTTGGGGGTAAAGGTGTTGTGTTGTCAGCCAGTTGGGTTCAGTGTTCATAGTGCGGGAAGTAAACACGTAGGCAGAAAGCTACGACCCTTTGGAGAAAGGAAGAGAGTGGGGCGCATGTTCTGGAAGTCGTTATTTTGTGATGAAAGTCTTCAAGCATGAGAAAAAGTAGGGAGTGGTACCAGGAGCTCCCTCCCACATATTTGCCGCTCAGATGCAATCCTTACCAGGATGCTGCTACAGTTGCTTCATCTACCCCTTTCTCTTTCTTAAAGTGAATTGGACATAGGTCACTCTTTTAAGTATGTACCTAAAACAAATAAAAACATTTTTGACGTAACCTTAAGGCCACTCAGTTTCCTGCTTGCCTCCAAAAGTCCTCTTACAAAGGGTTTTAATCACGTCAGGGTCAAAGCAAGGCTGCGTGTCCACAGGCTAAATGACGTTTGACAGTAAGTTTTCTTGCCTTTGTTTCTTGTCTGCTGTGCTCAGGTCTGCTCTTCAGAGAGAAAATGCGGTGGATTTAGTTCATTCGGATGTAGGGTTTGCAGTGATACTTACTGGAAATGTCAGAGTTTCTCACTGGACAGTGCATTTCACAGCTCTTAAAAGCAAAAACAGTTCTGCCTCAGTTTTGAATGAATTTCTGTGGTTTTCAAGAATCACCCAAACACTGATTTATTTTTTCTGTGTATTAATCAGCACCATGTTATTTTTAAAAGGCTAAAACTTTTCAGGAAGAGAAAATGTCAAGAATTAGCAAACATAAACGGGAAGGTTGTGCATTTGTACATAGTGCAGTGGTGTACCCAGGTACTGCTTAACTAATTTATTTAATTGACATTGACCCCTTACATTTTAGTCACGTGGACCATTGTTTTATGAGACTGTTTTCCAGCCATAACTCATGGATACCAAGCTACTAAACACATTCTTACCCGCTTGCTTTTGTCAAACGTTATTTTTGTAATTAACAGGAATGCTGCTAACGTGAGTTAGCAGAGAATCTGAATGCAGCTGTTTGTTGACAGCTTTTGAAAGACGAGTCTTGTACTTTGCTAACATTTTGTCTCTTCCAATAGGTATAAATGACCAAGGATTGTACAGAGTTGTGGGGGTGAGTTCAAAGGTCCAGAGACTTCTCAGTATGTTGATGGGTATGCCTCTTTTCTAATCATTTTCCATGCATGATTTGTTTATGTTCATTAATGTCATGAGTTAATATGTCATGGTCACGTCCAGCCTACTTGCGAATCCACTCCTTTCTTCTACCTACATTAGTTTTCTCCACGTTGACTCGGAGAAGTAGATTAGTGTCCGTATCAGCACCGATGATCCGCTTTCTCTTGACTTACTAAGAACTGGAAGGAACAAAAGCATGCAGCTCATGGGCGAATGTCTTCTCCTGCTTTCTTCTCATAGGGAAGTAGCCGCCAAGCCGCTGTCACTTGTGTGGCTTCCAAATTGGCTGTCCAGCGTCTTGACAGTACATTTGATTGGACAAGACCATTGGGACTCGCTCATTTTTATGGAGCTTCCAAAACTGTCATTGCCAGCAAGAGTCTGGTTCTTGGGGATTCATTGGTATTCACAGGGACTTGTTTGTAGTTTGCAGCAGGCTCTTCTCCAGAACCATGCACGCTCCATCTGCGCCGATAACGCGGTGTTCTTTGGCACAGCACACTAGAGGAAGCCAGAAAGTGAATTCATTTCATTCCCCTAGACATGATGTGAATGACACAGCGCTTTTCCATTACACCCTGCTGTCAGTTCCGTGCCACCTGTAAGGTGCCCCTCTCTCTCCCCAGCCCAGAGCAGGCTGCCTTGCAAGAAGTGGAGAAAAGCCGTCAGACTTGAGGCCCGTATGTCATTATGACCTTGCTAAATGTTAATTAATTTGACATCTTACTTTAACTAATCAACATTAACAATGCCCTTAGGTATACTATCACTGCATTTAAACGAGTCTGCGTCTTAAAGCGTTTTTAGCAAAGACTCATTTTCTGGAAGCAGAAACCAAGATGAATAAAATCAACTGAGATGTGACAGATAGGATTGCTTGTTTGGCTGTTATTTGAATTAAGGATTTAATAAGCAACAGCCTTTTATTTATTTATTTTTTTAAGTTATTAACCACAGGAAAAAATTGCCCATCATCAGTTGCAGCGCCTTGTTAGAATACATTCACTCTCAGGAGCTGTTTTTATTTTCTGCCTCTCTGGTTTAACCTGGGTGTGCAGTTCGGACAGCCAGATTTTCCTCTCTACCATCAGCGGTCTCCAAATGAAACAGACTTCGGTTGCCAGTGGTTCAGTAGCAGCTGGAAGTGTTTAATGGGACTATAGCATCTGCTTTTAGTTAATTTTAAAATTAGAAACACTTCTCTCCTTTCCAAGATGGTGTTATGATGATTAGAACTGGGAGCCTGTGATATTGGAAGGGGAGGTTTTGGCGGAGAGCCGTGCCCTGTGGCAATAAATTGGTCCTAAGGACCCTAGCATTATTTTTATTATCTCCTTGTTCATGCTCAAGGGTGGCTACAACAGGGTGTCTCTTGTGGTCACCTTGAAGTGTTAAATTGTCCCCAAAGTTGTCCTTAATCTCATAAAATCCCACATGATCTGCACCCTTGAACTTGGAGGGGTTGTTTCCTCCGCTCCTGGAAACTGTCTCATTGACAGTTCCTAACTTGCAAGATGTTTTAAAAATATCTAATCCCTCAAAAATTCATGACCTGTAGAACTGTTTTTGCTTCCCGTGGGACTCAGAAGCCCAGGACCCAAGCGTGACACAGCCCCGCTTATGGTGCTCGCAAGGGAAATGCTGTGTTTTCAGTAACATTCTGCAAACGGGAAGTTAGAGAATTGACATGAGGGAAAGATTCTGGCTTGTTAGTTTTTTATCAAGTATTTATGTAAAGGGAATATACAATATAAATTATTTTACTTCATCTGTAAATAATTCCTTTTCTAAGTTTATTAATCACAGATTTTGGACTTTTATTAGCATTAATGTCATTTTCTTATTACTTTGTTACAAACTGAAACTTTAGCTCTTAAGGAAATATATTTATTCACTTAATAAACTTACGATTTCCTTAAGATATTTCCTTACTTTCATTCTGATTCAGCAGGTGTTCAAATTGAAATAATTTGTTTCGTCCAAAAGAAAAGATGTTATAGTTTCTGAATAGTTGTTTATACACTATTCCACAGATATTCTTTCCAACTTTTCCCACCTCTCTATGTTGTTTTAAGGTTATACATCTTAAAGAGAAAAAAATTGAGTTTGCCAGATGTTTAACTTTGTGCTTTAAACCAATCCATATTTCTCCCCTCTTATTATTAATTAATCAGATAATTGATACTGATAATTTTGCTCATTTGTGGTACTATGCACTTATTTTTTTAAAATTACTATTCTACAGGCAACTTTTATTTCAAATTTGAATTTTTTCAGAGCGTCTTTTGTTTGCAATGCACTATTCTTTGTACAAATGAAAAATAGTTTTAAATATCTGAGAAAAAGTTCCAAGACATTTTATATTTTTTGACAAGAACTTCTATTTACTATACTTAGTTCTCTTTAATTCTTGAGAGTTAATTACTTTGGTATTTTTTATTTTTGCCATTTTTATATAAAATATATTAAGTATTCTTTAAACGTTCATGTGTAAAATTTGGGTGATTTCTAAAGAAAGGATGCCTGCTCAAATCTTGCATGTTTTCTTCACTTGTTAC
>VMDR010015793.1:0-21876 GCA_007922815.1 Macrotus californicus | reverse complement strand
CATTGTCCAGCAAGAAATCTCCAGCGCAAAAATTTGTAAAACACTTTTGACATGTTTCATCAGTCACAGCACCTTCTCTGTACACTGCACAAATCTTAGCGCTTCAGTTGTGTTTTACCTTTTTTGAAATAATAAAGCATCATATGCCAAAAATGTTGCATATTTTCTTCCATCTTCACTATTAAAATGGCTACACAAAAATTCACCAATTTTGATGTTTTTAATGCAAGCTGATATGACAGCTGTCACAATACAACATACAAAACTGTTTCAAATGAAGTTAAAGACAGCTACGCGCTACTAGTGCCATATTATGGGGGGAAAAGCAAACGAACTTTTTGGCCAATCCAATATTTCTATTGGATAGCACTGGCCTGGTTGATACATGGTTTTGCAAGTTTTTGCTCAAATCTCACTTTCTTAGCAAGGTCCTTGCTGGCCACCTTATTTAAAAGTGTATCCTTCCATGGCATTCTCCAATTCCCTTCTTTGATTTATTTTGCTTCAAGGCACTTGTCACCTCGGGCATACTATATTGTACTATATTTTTTACTTATTAATCTTGTTTATTGTTGTTCTCCTCTGCTAGACTAACTTTCATGAGGAATTTTTTGGTCTGCTTTGTTCATTCTTGTATCATCACCCTGATGCATTAATTTGTATAATTTCTTTACTTTGGGTATTTAGCAGCTTTTTGCATCTTAACTCTCATGTATCTGCCTGTCCCATCCATCCATCCAACCATCCATCTATCCATCCATCCTTCCATACTGCCTTGCACATAGTAGACACACAAAATATTTTTGTGTAATCACTTTTTCAAAATCACTCTTGCCAGTTCCTGACCAGCACCCAAGTTCTAATTTTGTATTACTTTGGGTTCTTTTCATACTGACCCCTGATCTGTCCAAACCAGAGAGGAGAGGCAGCCCAGTGGGCCCCATCACTTGCAAGGGTTCATTAGAGAAAAAGGTCTTGGGTACTGCTCTCCTTCTCCCCCCTCCATTTTGCCTTGATTTCAAGCCTGTAACTCTCCACAAACCTGCATGGGGGGAAGGGAATACACATAGATACATTTTTCAAAAAAGTAGCCAGCCATCAGGAACTAAGTGCTAGTGTGTTTCACTTTTCTTGGACAATCACTGAATTTTACTTCTAGAAAGTATTTAAAGGCCATATACTCTACTGGTCAAATCACAACCTCCAAATATAACAATCCAACCCAATAAGAGGAAATTCTCAGAGATCCCTCTAACCTTTGGCCAGCCCCTTCATTGTCATGATAGCAACCGTGTGGCCCAGAGGGGTAAGGGACTTAGCCAAGGTCACACAGTGAGGCAGCAGAGTTGGGCATGGCAGCCAGACTGCCTCCCTCCCAGACACTGGTCCTGTTCCAAGCCTGAGAGGGGGTGGCTGGGCATAGATAAGAGATGGTTGTGTTAGAACAGGAAAAAAAAAACAGTCACAAATCTGGGGCTGTTTGGGAATAAGCTAGACAGATTTTGTAAGCACTCATTAGCTATAGGTGAACGACACATGTCTGTGATTTAAACATAAACAAAAATATAAGCAAACATGGCAAGCACTATGGGTACAAACAGTTGAGAAACTAAGTTTCTTTTAGACCAGACAAACTGTTACTCATTACAAAAATAAGGTGGGGTGGCTTAGGTTGTTTTTGCATAATGACAATAAGCATACATGAAGTCAAACCTAAAACAGCCAATATGTTCAAATTAAAATAATTCCAAATAAAAAGCCCCCAAGCACCACCTTCCATTATTTAAGAAAATCTGCTTTATTTTAAAATTAGGCATTGGTACAAGACCAACAAAATGAAATATTTATGTTAACTGAGAACAACTCTTGGTTGCTGGGGGTAAGGATAAGGGAAAAATTTCCTTTTGATGCTACTATTTGGTAGCTAGAAATCAAAAATCTCTCAGCCCAATACTCTGCTGACTGCAGACTCAAAAATTGGACATGTGGATTCTTCTCCTGTAAGGGTATGTGAACTGTGAGTAGGGAAAGAGCCCACAGTGGGTCGAGAGTGGGCACATCTGACTCCTGGACTATCTCAGCTCCTAGCAGCTTGCAGGGGAATCCAGCTCCACTATCTTCATGTGTAAAAACTGGATCTCTAAGAGAACATCCCCTTTCCCGTTCTTTGGTCCTACATAAATACACATCAAATCTTTTGGTCTTTCCCCAAACTTCTAGAACTGTCCTTGACTATATCAATAGTCATAGCCCCCATCTACAAAACTAAAATGAAACCCTCATAGTTTTATGCCTCTAATAATTCTGAAAATAACAAATTATGATTTATCCTTTTCAAATATTCTAAGTAACTTACAGTTTAATTTGCAACTCCGAGATTCATGACACATCAAAGCTGTAGGCACCTTCAAATTCCCCTAGTCAGCTCCTTCACTGTTCAGATGGGGAAACTGAGGCTCACAGCTGGACCTGGAGCACATGTCAGCTGACTCTCCAGGTGGACATTCTTCTCACTATTGCACTAGGGATCCCTTGCAGACTCAGAAAGCTGGTCCCAGTGATTCTTCCAAAAAGCAAGTGCCAACTGCCACACTTCCCAATTTATAGAGCACTATCAGTTTCGATGATTATATGAGCATGCCTAAAACTGCTGGGTGACATTTACTTTCAAGTGACTGGCAGGATTTCTCCCTTTCCAGGAGAATAATGAAGCTTAAGGCCCAGACACTCCAGCAAATGATGGGAATCAGCACCACTCTGCATAATAACCTAGTACTAAACACTCCTTTTTAACATGATCTCCACTTAACCAGCCTTAGCAAATCTGACTGGTTTAACAAAAGAAAGAGGGGGCCTCTCAATCTATTTGTAAGCCAGTTCAAAGCAAAACACTCCTCTCTTTATAAAGGAAAGGAAAAGCCCAAGATTCTAGAAAAATTATTTTCCAAAAAAGTTACTAACTTAGGGCAGAGGAGGCAGAGGTGGTTTGCTCTACAAATATATAGCTGATTTGATTCTGGAACTGCATAGCAGCAGGCTTAGTATAGCCAGGATCATCCTCTGAGTATTCAAAGAGCTCTCCAAACCTGCTCTTTAGTGTCTCAAGCTGACTTTGAAAACCTGAGCATTCATTAAGACCAAGTTAATCTGAAGACAGGTTATGTTTTTAAAAGAAGTGGAAAGACATTATTTTCAGGAGCCAGAGAACCTGGAGGGAACACAGGCCCAACAAGGGTAAAGGACATGTCTTTATGCTCATTTGTATTCTTGCATGGGGTGGCCTCTGACTTGTTATGTGATTGTTATGTGATTGTGTTATGTGATTAGTCTCCTCTCAGGGCCTCAATTTCCTCATCTATGATTTGCCAGCCTTCCTGGCTTGACCGTGACGTCTTTCCACATTACCAGGTTTGGTTGTGGACAGTGGAGGGCTATTTGAATTGAGTCCAGTGGTCCTCTTCCCTCCCAGGATAACCTCCCAACCAAACAAAGTGCTTGTAGGCTGCTCCTGAGGCTTTTCTCCAAAGAAAACTGCTCCCCTCCACCCCTTAGGAAAGAGCTGTAGACAGATCCTGGGGCAGGTCCATTACCCAGTTTTCATAAGGAGCTGCCTGAACCTTTTCACTAATTTGGGACGGATTCAAGGATCCACTTTTACGTCCTGATTGCAGGTTTGACAGTACTGGAATGTGGAAAACCAAACCATTTGCCTTCTCAGATTCCCTTTGCAAACTCTTGTGGCAGGCCAACACAGTAGTTAGCCAGGGCACTGGGCCAGATACACATACCCCAGCTCTACTGGGGAGCCCCTGAGGTCTGAGCAAGCAGGGCCCCTATAGAGTCACAACCTGTAGAACTGCCCAGATGTCAGACATGCTGCATGCCCAAGGAGGTCCCTCTCAAGCTAGAGACTCTTTTATGATAGTTTGCCTAGGTGTAACTTACACAATGTCAAAGGAAGGGACAAATGGATTTGTTATGTCAAAATAGACTTGCTTTCTGTTGGTTAAGTTTCTCAGGACAAATAGGAAGGCAAAATTAAGAGTGACCAGTGACACCACAGAAAGAATCTGGTGCCTGAGCCTGGTGTGTGCAAGACAGTCTCACCAACACTGGTTCATTTGAATCTCCTCTGATGACATTAAGCTGGGTAGGGCTAGCATTCTCACATTCCCATCTGACAGCTGAGGACTCTGCAGCTCAGACAGCTTCACAACTTGCCTAAAATACCACAGCTGGTTAATGTTCTGTGCTGAAGTCAAAGCTCATGTTCATTCACCTCATCATGGTATTGTGGTGATCAGAGATGACCGCACAATCTGGCAGACTAAGGCACCATATTGAGGCATTCTTAACCTGTGTCAAAGAATCCCCAAGGGAACCATGAATGAACTTCCAGAAGGGTCTATGAGCCCCTGAAATTAGATGCAACATTTCATATACTTGTGCAGTGGTATAAAGTGATGACCCATAGCTTTCATCAGATTTTAAAATAAGTCCATGATCCACAAAAGGCAAAGAGCCTACCTGCTTCGGAGAAACGGGAATCTTTTTTTCTAGCATCAACTTCCTTGAGCCGAGCTCAGGAGAGCCTTGGCAGCCAGGTGCTGCTGGGCATTCTCCAGGCATGGTACCACTTGGTTGTGATCAAGAGAGGCTACCTAACCCTTGAACACCTCCTGCCTGTGCTCTAAAGAGTAGATGCTCTCCAAGGCATGGTGGCCCTTGCCTCCCATAACTTCAGTTAGAAGTTCCAAATTTTCCTGAGGTAGTGAGTCACACTAAGTCACAGAGGGCTGAGGATGGTGCCTTTCCAGGGAAGGGGGATGGGCAGGCGTAGGATCTGGAAACAGCAAGGTGGGGAAACTGAACCTGAACTTGGTTTGCTTAGGATTTTGCAAAGGGCAAAACCAAATGCATGACTGCAAAGACCAGACAGCCTATTCCCAACCATGTGGGGAACAAGGGTTTAGGTCCTAGCCCTTTCTACCTGGGTACCACCTTTTAAAAAAGATATGCTGAGTATAAGAGAGATAATGTCAGCTTCTAGTTCTTAAATCCTGAGGCAAAGTGTATTGTAAAGGTGAAGTGACTCTCTTCCTTGGGAGGAAATGAAGAGCAATCATGCTTGTCTGACATTGAGGTAGGGGTGTGTGTATGTGAGTGTAAATTTCTGGCGGTCCACAACTGCCAAGGTAAGGATATAAAGTCCCATGACTGGCTAAGCTAGTTGTCACCCTCATCCTACAAGTCTACTTCCATGGACTATGAAATAGAAGCAAACCATGCTGTGAAGGACTCCTGCCCACGATCTGAGAAGCCAGATTTCCCAGCCACCCTAGAGTGGGCAGTAGGCCTATGACTCCCACAACCAGTGCTGCTGTTTGGGGAGGTGGGGATCAAAAAAGATTTGTAGGCCTGCCAAGGGACCATCTCTCTACGGTGGGTGGCACAGGGAGGAGGAGGGAGAGA
The DNA here is from genome assembly GCA_007922815.1 of Macrotus californicus. Classification (NCBI taxonomy): domain Eukaryota; kingdom Metazoa; phylum Chordata; class Mammalia; order Chiroptera; family Phyllostomidae; genus Macrotus; species Macrotus californicus. The sequence continues at coordinate 16,404 of VMDR010015793.1, read as the reverse complement.
AGCCTGCTTGGAGAAGCCCAGAAAGTTTCATCTTGCAATTTCATCAGTGCCATGCTCTGAATAGGTTCTGCCTCAGGAGCAGGCACTTGAGAGGCTTCAATTTGGAATGGCCTCACCTCTACTGTGGGAGGAGAACTTACCACCCACCCTCTTAGCAGGCAGGAAGGGCTCCCAGACTGTTTCACTGCAAAGGTCATTAGTCACACTCTGAAGGCAACATATAGGACACGGGCCATGTGTAGGGAGCACTGGCTGCCCAGTGGCATTAGTACAGTGACACTCTTTCATGTTATCAGGGCTCATTTTGAGGGCTGTGGCTGTGACTAACACAATAATGCTCTTTGCCCCATCACTAGGAAATCACTAGAAATAACCATATTGTTCACTTAAATTTGAATGTCAGCACAATTAATTTAACATCAAGTGTGTCAGATTTGACTTTATATCCCCAAAATTAATTTTAAAGCAGTGGCAAAATGAAATGGCATACTTCTTTAAGCTTTTGTTACAACATGTTCATGCAGCAAACTAAGAAGAAAATGTAGTAATTAGAGGCTAAATTAATCCTTGACAGACAAGCAGCTTAGAAACACTGTGCTGTCCTCCCTAAGCCTAGCATAATGCATGCCAGTCTTTCAGAATTAGACACGCAAAGCATGTGATGTTGGCAACTGCATTGAGACTACTGTCCCACTTAAAATTCCAAGGTCGGTGTTGGAACTACCCAAGGCAGATATTAACACAGATCTCATTAGGAACAAAACTCAAACAATCCACAACTGCCAAGGGAGACCACCCAGCCCAGCCCTACAAGGGGCTAATTGCCTAACTCTTCATCGGCAACTTGAAAATACAAGACAAAACAATCTTTTATGTGGTACCCATGCCTGAGCCCCAGACTGATTCTTAACTTACAATCTTCCATGATCTTCAGTGAGTTCTAGACTTTGAGTTCTGATTCCAATGTGCCCCTGTTTCCCAACGATGCTAAGCATAGCACACAGACACAGAGCAGATTATATTACACCCATTAGTAATGATGGTCCTCCTCTGTTCAGCACATTCCTCCCACCACTTTGCTTTTCCTCAGCCTCAGTGCAAAGTTGACATTCCAAACCCAAGTACTTGACTGAGAGCTAGAAACCAGAGTTCTAATTTAAGATCTTTCCACTGTATCCCATCAGGGAAGTCAGGGCCCCATCTCTGGGTCTCATTTTCTTCTTCTGTAAAATCATAGGGCTTTACTCTTCCAGCTGGAAAATTCTCCATCTTTCAGCACCTCAGTTTTGTACATGCATTGGGGCAACTATGTGCAGGACTGTGGTGAACTAACGGGACCCCCAAAAGGAAGGCAGAACTGGATCTTCTCCTTCTCCCCTTCTCCTTCTTTGTCACTGAGCCCTTAAAGAAGCTGGGGTTGCTAGTTTTAGGTTGAAACACTGGGCAAAATATAAACATATTATTTATTCATGGGGCAAGGGTGGTGCTCAGGACAATTGGACAAAGGACTTGCCCAAAGCATGTGGGTTGACTAGGTTTTTGTGCTGCCTTTAGTGCCCTAAGGCCCACATTCCCTCTTCAAAGATGGAAAGCACAAGCTTAGGTCACCAGGCCCTTAGGACACAGATGCCATTCACTAGTTCAGACCCTGTGGCCTCCACTGGCCTTTTCTAGAATCATCAGAATGTGTCTCGATGGCCTACTGTCCAGATGCTCCCACAGGTAGAGGAAAGGGGGGAAACACAATGGCCAGTTGCCAGGGCCTCTTCTAGCATGATGGAATTGTGGTTGGCCCCATCCTCCTTCAGGCCTTGTGGAACAATTGTCAGCCTTAAGAAAACGTCATTTCTCAAAGCCCACTTAATGGTTTTTTTACTGCATAGATCTAGCAAGCAGCAGAGGACCCTGAGAAAGGAAGGTAGCTGGGTCCCTCTCCTTCAAGGAAATGGGGGGGGCACTGAGGCTGCACCCAGGACTCTTCAGAAAGAGGCAGTGGCTGCCCCAGGACCAGAAAACAACCAGGGAAGGACTGGGTTGCATGGCAGGGCTCTTCCTCCAGGATAGGGAAGAGTCTACTATCACGTAGGTCAGCGGGGAGGGAGAAGTCTGAAGCTGGGATTCCAGGACAGCCTGGGTAAACACCTCTGGGCAAGGATAGTTCTCAAAGACTTTGCAAAGGACTTTCTCCTTATGGTGCTCTTGGACCTATCTCTGGAAACCTTTACTCCTGCAGCTTGGTGCCCACAGCCAGTGAGGCCCCTTGCTATGCCTTAAAGGGGTGGGGGAGATCTTTGTAGGCTGTGACATATCTGATTGCTTTGGAAATGATGAAGACGTCAGATCTTAGGAAGGGACTTCAGGCACAAAGGATATAGGGGAGACGACTCTGTGAACAGGAAGAAAAAATAAAGTAATGAGGTGTGGGAGGGAGGAAACCCAATTCTTTTGTTTCCATCCTTTCTCCTTGCAGCAAATACTCCTGGGGCTTCAGAAGTCCAGGGTTGGTCATTTGAGAGCAGGACCCCATGGGACTCTGTTCTTCTGCTGCCCTTCCCAACAGGGCCCCTGACTCACTGCCAGCAGGTTCCAGCTCTGTGGGCTCACTCTTCTAAATGACAACAACAGTGATGACAAAACCAGTAGTATGCACTGCAATTAAAGCCACCAGTTTCATGCAGATTTATAAAGTTTTGAGCTCTTCAAAGTTTGGAAGATGTTTAAGGACTCAATGCCTAAAACATCAGACTGCTTCCAGCTGAGATTTGCAAGGCTTCAATCCTGCCATACAGTTGACTGGTCTGCTTAGGCTACTTCTCAGTGGAGTTATGAGAGGTATGATGGGAATTGGTTTATTGTGCTGATCTATAGTAACTGACTCCTGTTCCTCCATCATTTATCTCCTACCCCAGCCACATCTGGGTTGGTCTATTCACACCCTCAGCATTCTATCTGCTCCAACAAACACTCAGCCTTTTCTGCTTGGATAAGGAGATTTTTTAGTCACATCCACTATATTTGTATCAACATTTATGGCAGCAAGATAATTGCCAAAAAAGCTCAGAGGATAAAAGGTCCTTCTTCATAATGTCTACTCCTTCTCCAATTCGTTTTAAAAAATCAATATTAACATCAAGCACGACAGTGGCATATTCCTTCACAATTGCTTCACCCTCAAAGTTGGGGATGTGATTAAAAAAAAAACAGCTGGACTAGAAAGAAAAGAAAAGGTTCAACAGTGAATTCAGAGCCCATACTCCAGTGCAGCTCATGTATGTAAAGAAAAGGGCTTTTTGTCCTTGAAATCTTTGCTAAATAACTGCAAAACAGCAAATCTACTCTATATGAGACGAGTTGCTTGGAAACATGCCAGTCCACTTTCAAAGAGTTTGGATTGCTTTACCTGCAAACCAACCAAACAATAACGAAGCCTGCCATTAGTAATAGGCCCTGAGATTACCTGACTAGGGGTACTGGACAAGAAGCCCTCGGGGTTGCTTCTCAGCCTCCCCCATCCATGACTGTGAGTTAGAAGGTAACACTGGCATAAAACACAAAGAGAGGGAACACTTCCCACTTGTATATTGTTTTACTTGGCCTTCTGCCATTTTTTATACCTCACTCGTCTTGTTGCCCCTCAAAATATCAGCCCCATTTAAAAAAATATCTAGCTGTTTTCCCCAATAGTGTTTCACTTTCCTAGAAAAATGACTATTTCATTCACAAATCACAGTCTTAGAGCTGGAAGGGACTCAGACTTTGAGGTTATGAAAGGGACATGCAGAAGCAAGAGGGCAAGAGGGACTTGCTTGAGGTCACTCTGCTAATTAGTGGGGAGAGTGTTCTAGAACACAAGTTTCTCAGTTCCTAAGTTAATTATCTCTCCAATTCACCACTACAGAAAAAAAATCAGAATCTTTTTTTTTAAAGGTTTACCATGTATAGGACGTCCTTTTCGAGAAGAGTAGTCAAACTACTATCTGAAAGAACCACTTGTCTAAGATCAATTTCTGCCCATTTCATAAGCCTAAGCAGTGCTTGAGTTTCCTAAAGATGATCTACTAACAGGTGCATTTTAAGCCTGTAGGTGATCAGCTTAAAAGGGAGGGGTGGGAGGATGGTATTAAATGTGCTGGCCACGTTTGAAAAATTCCCTTTCCTTAGTGAATAGGAATGACAACAGTAAATTCCTTACCTTAAGATGCAGTGAATATATAGCCCCCACCTCTACCCCAGTAACAGGTTATTTTCTGGTAGACTTTAAACATTCAATGACATTCCTGTTTCAACCCACACATCTGTGTCACTGTCAGCGTCAGTGGCAGGAAAACAGACCTAGTCACCCTTTGCTAATGATTTCCTAACATGGAATTTCCTTGTATCTTCTCAAGCCTTTCTTCTTCCAATGCCAAACTGTATTTCCCCCTCTCAAACACAATGTACTGAAGGAAAACTGAAAATGGTCACAGCCAGAAAAGGATGATTTTTAAGGAGATCTTACAAGGAAGAGCTGCAGATCTCTGTGATATATTTAAGTTGGGAGAAGATTGCTAGTTTTTCAAAACTAGCCAGTGGAAACAAAACAGAGAGCTTTCCTCTGTGGCATCTGGGAATCCTTTTTCCTGCCCCCTTCTTCCCAGGTTCCACTGTAAGCAACACTATGATTTCAGTGTTGAAGGGAACACTCACACATTGGAGGCACATGTGAAGAGAGGCCAAGGCAGCCCCCAAAAGAAGGGGACAGGCATTGGAGAACTACCAAAGCACAAAGCAATACTGGAGCCCATCACATTTCTCCTCTGGAGAATATTGTTTAAAATGCAAACTAGTCATCAAGAGAAAAGAGGGCTGTTACTTTAAGGGGAAGAAACTGATTAGATGCTCTGGCTGGCAGCAAACAGCTGGTCTGTCCGGCAGGTTCAAGGCCATTTCAGCTTTCCTCTTATGGAGGCACCATATGTTCCATCTCGCACATCAGCAGCTTTGTTTTCCAATGATCTTGCTCCAGAAGGGAAGCACAAAGGGGGGAGGAGAAGGTAGAACTTGTGGTTTACCCTTGGAGCACTTTCTTGTGGTTTTAGATGCAGTTGGGATGTGTATATTGGGGGGAGGTGGGAGTTAATGCTTCACTTCCATTCCAAAGACCAGAGAACAAATGACCGACCAACACTTAACGAATAATCTTCATGGAGGGGGAGGGGAGCGGCAAAAAGGCAAATATAATATGTCACCATGAGATTAAATGGGAAGAGGGGTAGGAGGCTGCTGCGACAAGATATCCTCAGGAATCTGAATCTCCCGAACCTCCCTTAGCTGCGGGACCTACCATTCTAGTTTGAGCTCCGCCCACTTCTCCTTATTTGTCAGTTTTTTTTATTGTCAGTATCCTCTTTCCCAACAAAGTTTAGGAGGAAGAGAAACGGACCGTTTTGGAGAGTGAGGACCGGGCCGGCCGATAGGCTGGCAAAAGGTTACTTCTTACATCATGTTAAACATTTCTCAATGCAAGTCCGGGATCCCACAGGTTTGTGGGGTAAAGCAAGTGCCCAGCACCTGGTGCGTTCAGAGGCGGCAGGCCAACACAAGTTCCAGAGGGGCATTCTCGTCTCCAATGCCTGTCGTTCAGGCTGTAAGAGCTAGGATGTGGGGGTTCTGATTCCCTTCCTGCCTCCAAACAAAGGGGTCCCACTGAGCATTGGAATTAGTGTGGGGGCGGGGGAGGTGGTGGCAGGAGAGGGAGGGAAGAAGTGATGCGTGTAGCCGCGGGGTGGCGAAAGCCTCAGTGTAGTAGTTAGCTACCTGGGTTTCAGACGTTGTCTTCACACTGCCAGGCGGGACAGCTGCCCTGAGCCAGGGAGCAGAGGGGCGACGGATGAAAAGTGAAATCGAGAGGACGCCCTCTCTGCCCGCGCCCAGCGGCGAGCCGAATCTGCCCAGCCTGCAGAGTTGTGCGCCGCCCCTAGCCTCTGCGCCTGTCGGCTAGCTGTCGGTTCTCTGAGCCATCCGGACCGCCGGGGCCCAGGGTGTCCACTGTTGGCAGGTTGGGATCCCAATAGGCACCAGGAATTGGGGGTTCCCTATGTCTCTGGAGCTCCAGCGGAGGGGTCTTCGAAGTACAGCCCCTTTCTCTATCGCCTACAAATGCTCCCCAGTGCCCAGCCACTCCAAGCCACTGGGAAGTAGCTGCTCCCGCCCTTTGCCTCTGAGTCCCTTTTCCCTTCCCTCTCTCCAGCCTCTTGGGAAACAAAGGGGCTTTTTAGAAAGCGACTGGTTGGCCAAAGCGGCAGCAGCGGGTGGGAAAGAGAGGGATCTCTATAAAGACAAGGAAAGACAAGAAGAGGTGGGGTGGAGGAAGAACGTGCACCTCTGGGAGCCCCAAGCGGCTGCGGCTAGGAAGCCCCCGCGGGTGCGCTGCTGACCCCTCCTGACCCGTGGGCACACCGGCGGCGACCCGTGCCTGCCAAGGACTGAGCTGCCCTTCTGGTGCTACACACTTGCTCACCACAGCCCCGGCACAGGATTGTCCGGGCTGCGGGGCCGGACCCTGTGGGGGAGGCTCAATTCCTGCGGGGACTTCTCCCGGGAGACCTGGGGCCTCTTCCCATCCAACTCTTTCGCAATTGTTCAGGCTAGCGGAGACGTTGCGTTTTTGTTCCAGCGTGGCCGCCCGCCCGCCTGTCGTACGCTCCGCTTGCTCGCCCTCACATTGTCCCCAGAACCTCGGTCGGCTACTCGCAAATTGCTCGTTCGCCATGGGGAAGGCGCCTGGGAGATTCCTTCTGCTGCCAAACAACACCACCAAGCCACCCCAGCACACACCTTGTACCCAAGTTCTCCGGCCATCCTGTGCTCCCCCAACCACGCACACACACCCACAGTCGGGGTGTCCCATTGGACTGCGCCCAGCTGTAGGAGTGCTGGGGGCAAAACCCCTACCGGAGGTGCGTCTGTGTTCAGGTTCCGAGGACTTAAGGGCAGTTTTCTGGCAGGCTAATCCTATTAGTGTCTGCTCAGCCCGCATTTAATCACGGATAAAAGTCAGAACGTTTGACCAGCTTTCCAAGTGACTTCGGACACGCTGCATCGGGACGGAGACTGCCCAAGTCAACTGACCAAGAAAAGTATTTGGCGGTGCTCGGGGTGGGGGTGCTTCCCACCCTCCCTTGCCCGCGCCGGACTCTGCCTCAGCTCTGAGGCCTGGGAACTCGCCGTTAGCTCGGGCAGGAGCCCAGTCGGGGCTGCCTCGAGCCTCTAGCTCAGCTCGGGGCTGCTCTCCAGGGGAGGATTTGGCAGGAGAGCCAACCCAAGGCAGTGGGCTCGGCGCGCTCGTACTCCACACTCCCTCTCTCCCCGGCCGCAAACAGTCTTGGGTTGGGGTGGAGGAATCCTGCGCCTCCAGCCCGCTGCCGACTGTCCCAGGCTCAGGGAGCTCGTAGTCGAAGGCAGCGTCGCCGGGGCAAGCGGCTAGGGATCTCAGGGACAGACTAGGAGCCTGCGGGTCGCCCAGCTCGGCCAGGAGAGCCTGCGTGGCTCGCTCCCTTCTGCCTTCCCTCCTGGGCACTTGGCTGCCCCCGACTGATTCCAGGCTCCCAGTGGGTGCGGAGGAACAGGAAGAGGCCTCAGTCCCGGGCGATGAGAGCTGAGCTTAGCCCAGCACCACCCGGCTTATTTGAGAGGGGGGCGGTAGCGCTCTGTGCCAGGTTAGCCGTAGCCTTGGAGGAAACTTTGGGGTCCCCAGCTCGCAGCACCCCTGGACCCAGGCTCCTCAGCGATGGCGGTCACTAGTGGGGTACCAGTGCATCCGGGAGTCCCCAGCAGTCGGACCTCCTGGGCCCGACTCAGCCTTACCATGCTGCAGAGCTCCCGCGGCGGCAAAGGGGGCAATGCCCCAGGGGCGGGCAGCCGTCAGAACCTGCTGCCTAGCCTCGGGCGCCCGCTGAGTGGCCCGGCCAGTTTGCAGATCACCCTCTAGCTAGCGGCTGGTGTCTCGCGCCCGCCCGCAGTCGGCCGTTTCAGCTCACGACCAAGTTCATGCCTGCGGCGCTGCGGTGGCGGCCTTAATCTGCTAGCTCCATTCCCATCGCCTGGCTCCGCGCGGTGCGCCCGGAAGGTGGAGTTTCGGGGGTTTAAGTTACTGATAGGCATTTCTCACTGCTGTGTCACTCAGGGAGGAGGAGACACGCACGCCGCACACTCACACACCCTCACACACGCGGCGAGGAGCGGCTATGGCCTTAAAGGGGAAGCTGCATTGCCCTGCCCACGACCCCTCTGTCTCTGAGCCCCGAAACGCTGACTTTTCAGGACCGAATGGGGCCAGGGGCAGCCGAACTGCGGCGGCCCCCCAAAGGGCCTCTCGGGCCCTCCTGCCTCTTTTTAAAAGGGAAAGAGGCCGAAGGCTGGCTTCACTGTAGTCGCCTCATTTTCTCCAGTCCACTGGAACCTCAGCAACTGGGGAGAGACGGGATGGGAGGATGGTGCACCGGGGCACTTACCTTATGGCTCCAAATGTTTTAGGAGGCGGTCGGTGCCCTCCACAGCAGGTGGACTGCCTAGTCGGTGTGCTGAGCGGGAGAGACTAAAGCGAGGTGACCTAGCGCCTCCATGCACAAACGGATGGGGCTTGCCAGAGGGCCACAGGCGGAGCTCCAAGCGCTTGGGAAACCCGCAGCTTGGGAAACCCGCAGGCGGCAGGTAGCCTTCCAGAGAGTGGGTAGAACTAGCGGGTGAGCCTTGAGCGCCCCTGACGGACCGAGGGCGAGCTGGAAGTGCGGGAAATCCAACACTCATCAGCCAGAGTGAGAGTGCGCACGAGTGACGGGGACCCAGAGAGATAGAGGCCGATAGAGGCATCGATAGAGACCGAGGGAAAATGACGGCGATAAGAGTGGAAGAGACACCATGGAAGAGAGGAAGAGAGGGAGATGAAAGATCCCTGGAGGACTCCGGAGCATCACAAGGAAAGGAATCTCATTGTAAAGTAGCCTATTGGACTCCCTCACCCCGTCCTACTCGCTCAGCTGAGACCGACACAAGAGCACCCAGGAGGTACTCACCTTCAACTGCGAGGCGCTGGGTGGGTAACGACTGCCCCACTGTCGACGTTTCCACAGGCTGGCTCCCACTAGACCGCCTAGTGGACCTGCGGTGACAGCAGTGAGGACCAGGGCTCTCAGGTAGCAGTTACTGAGTTGCACCCGCCCCTGCTCGCCTAGCGCCCCCTCCCCCTCCTCGCCCTTTCCTTTCCCCTCCTCCTACGCTCGCCATGACCCCCCACCCACCCCAGTCGTCTGCAAGAGGAAGCCGTCTGAGCTCCCCCGCCTCACGCTGGGGAGTGGTCAATCAGGAGCCCTAGCGCGCCAGCTCGTCTCCTGCCTTCTAGGCTTGGGGCGGCGAAGCCCCAGCCCTAGCTGAGCTGCACTGGCCCTCCCACAGCACGGGATTATCCCGGGGTGGACAGCTGTGGCTTCTGCAGGACCACGATTTTCTGGTGAACTGGCCGGCAGACCAGAGCTTTTCCGCCCTCTGTCCGGCCAGCTCCAAAGCCTGCGGTCCCTTCCCCTACCCTGGAGCTGGCCCGAGCCCTTTCTCCTGGGTCCCCGCCCCGTCTGCGTTTCCTAACCTGGACTTCACTGAGCTCTGCCCGCAGGCGGACACCGCGTCAGGTCTGACAGCAACAGCGCTGGGCGGGCAAAGCACCGGTGAGGAGTGACCTGTCACCACCACATCTGATGGCACTTGGTGGAGCCGCGGGCTGGGAATAAAGGGGTGGACCCACCACTCACTCGATGGGAATGTCTATTCCTCCCGCCCGCGGACTTCGCCGGGCCCTCTGAGAATTTAGTGCAGTCTAGTCTTGGGCTAGGAAGGCGCCACCCAGCTGGGAGCTAGCCTATAAAATTTCCCGAATTTCTCCTGCTGAGGGGTAGCATTCAGGCCCAGCCGCGGGACACCGCACAGCCCGGTACCAGGGTGAGCAGAGCCCGTGGGTGGGGGAGGGTTGGGGGTGGGTGGGTGTGCACAGCTCCACTGGGAAGGAATTCACCTTGGCCAGTTCCAGCCCACGCTGCTCTGTAAGGGCTTGCGGCCAGAGGCCGGGAGAGGTTATTCCTGTCTGGTGACTGAAGTAAGTCCTTACCTTCACTCCAGACAAGACCTCGGTTGGAATATGGGATGGAGTCCTGGCCTCTAGCCTGTCTGGGTCCAACGGGGAAGGGAAGTCATCCTAGAGCCACCATGCACCCCTAGAGCTAGAGATACCTCTGAAGTGTCTTGAGGAGTATCCTATTAAACAATGCAGTTGGAACCTAGGATAGCTGTGTCTATCAGAGAACACTGCAGTGTTTTTAAAATTCCATCCACCCTCCACTCCCCAACACACTGGTCAAGGAGGTGGAAAATGGTATTCTGTTTCTATACATCTCCACTCCATCCTTATGTCACTTCCCCTCTGCTTCCCCAGAGGAGTGGGTGATGCCACTTCCCTGCAATATCCTGGGAGCCTGTGACATCACAGCTGCACCTGTGCCATATGGCCAACTACCTGCATGGCATCACCACCTAGATGGACACAAGACATCTCAAACTCCACATGACCCAAAAAGAGCTCCCGCTCACCACCCAAACCTGCTTCTCCCTTGGTCTTCCACCTCAGTTTATGGTGGCTCCATTCTTCAGGTTGCCCAGGCCAAATACTGTGGACTCATCCTTGATTCTTCCCTTTCCCTCATGCCCCACATCCAGAGATGCAGACAATTCCGTTGTTTCTATCTTCAAAATGTATCCACTATCTCAGCCTTCTCTCCTCCTTCAATGCTAGATACTGGGTCCAGTCACCAGCATCTCCCACCTGGATTGCTCCAGTAGCCACCTAACTTGTTCCCCTGTTTCCTACCTTCTGCAAAATCCGTCTCCCCCACCTCAATCTAGACCCAATTCTGTGCACCTGCATTGGCTCCCCACTTCACTAGAGTTAAACTGTAGTGCTTCTAGTATCTTAACAGGCCCTGCACAACATGCCCCCTCCCACCTGGATGACATGATTTCCCTTCTTGCCCTCCCTCCCTCCCTCTGCTCTAGGCCACCTGAATCTTCTTCAACACACCAGGCATCCCTCCTTAAGGCCTTTGCACTGAAGTTCCTTCTGCTGGAATGCAATTCCCCAAGTATCCATAGGACCGGTTCCCTTATTTCCTTTAATTTTTGCACAAATGTCACCTGGCCACCCTGTGTAACATGTCAAAGACTCACACCCATTCCTGGCACTTACTCTCTCTCCTTTCCTGCTTTGTTTTCTCTCTTAAAATTACCGCTAGCTGTTCTCCACTCTATGTTAGGCCCCAGGAGGCCCACAATTTGTGTCCACAGCTGTATTCCCAGCTCTTAGCACAGCGCCTGGTAGGGAGTGTCTGCTCAGTGAATGTTAGTAGGATTCTGTTTTCCTGGAACTTCCAGAAACTCTGGGGCCACTGAATTGTACACAGGCACTGGGAGTGGGGCCCATAGATTTCATTAATTTCATTGCATTTTAAGAAGGTTTATGATGTGAATAAAGGTAAAGCAGGATAGAGGTCAGGCAAGGAGCTCTCTGTACCTTGAAACCAGCCTAGAATCATGTCACCAAGGATAACTGTGGCCAGATGTGTTGTGGCTCTTTCAGTTGCTGTTGGAAACAGAGGTTCCCTTGTAGTTGTTGTCTTGGGTATCCCCAAGATAGATGGAGAAATGGGAGAGGAGGCCAGAGACAGGTGTAGTGAAGGCTTTCTCCACAGTTGAGTGGAGACTCTTTTTGTCACCGAGTATGTAGAAGAAGTCTTGAGCTAACAGCACATTTCTCCATTTTCTGAAGTGTGCCATGTGCTTTATCTGCATGACCCCATGTACCTGAGGAGGCGTTAAGCATTGTCATCTCCATGTTCTAGATGAGGAAATGGGAGGCTCAGAGAGGTAAAAGGACATGTCTAGGATCATACAGCTTGAGAGTTGCAGACCTGTAAACAACTGGGCTTCAAAGCTTGGGCTTCCTGTATATTCCATGTGGCCACTCATGTTTAGCGTGTGCAGTCCTAGAGAGGAAAGAAATCCTACAGAGGTCTCAAGGGCTGCCTTTCTTCTGGGGGAATCTCCTGGCCTTGTTTCTGAGAAGCTGCCAAGCAAAGGGTTGATTTATGGGCGTGCAGAGCCACCATGCAAGGCTTTTGTCCTGACCTCAGCCTGGAGCTTGAAAACTGTAGTCATCTGTCATTAATAGTCATATTCCTGTGAATGTATACTAAATTTCCCCAAGTTCACGTAATGAGTGCTGGGGACTTATGTGCAGCATCTGGAATTCTGTGTCTGGACTGCACAGGCCAAGGCCCTTCAAGAACAGCCATGCTGACTGCCGATAAGGAACACATGTCTAATTGTTCTGTTCATGGTTACTTCCTTGCTTCAGAACCTCCTGTGACTCCCTTTTGCTGATAGCACTCAATCCCAACCCCTCGGCCTGACATTCAAGGCCCTCCATTGGCAAGACCCAGCCCCATCAGCTTTATCTCCTGATACTTTTATACATTCTTCCTGGACTCCTGCCTGGTTGGACTAGTGATTGTACACCAAATAGTTCCTAGTTCTTCCCATCTCCTCACCTTTGCTCATTCATTTTTCCTGCCTAGAATACCAACTGAGAGGCTAATCTCAAAAGCCTCCTGCTTCATGAAATCTGGCCTGAGTCACATTGCAACATGGATACCCCTCATCCTTGGTTATCCATAGCCCTGTCTGTATCTCTGACTCTGCAAGCCTTCACCCTCAGCTCTTCCTGTTCTACTGTTTTACCAGAGACTTTTGGGGTTCCCCTGAAGCCTCCCTGATAAACTCATGGCTGACCCATGACTGGGATGGAGGGGGTTCAGGGTACCCTCTGGACTGCAGAATTTGAATCCAGAGAGAGGAAATGGGGTGATAAATGTGGCAGGGCTCGGTATGGGGCCTAGCATCCCATCCTACACCTTTGTACATGTATAGAGGCTGTTGGCTGTGCCCAACTAAAGTTCATCTGTTCTACGTGCTCCCCCTGACTCCCAGCTCCCAGCAGTCACACCCCAATCATGCACAGGCCATCCCTCATCCCCAGCCCAGGCTCTAAGCTCTAGATCCCAGGAGCATTCACTCAGGACTCGTTGGCTCCTCCTCTGCATATAATCCTGACCCCAGTAGTGACCTGTGTTCTCTGACCACAGCAGGCTGGAGGCCACAACCGATAAGAACCAGGAGAGATAAAGGCCTGTGGGGAGGATGAGAGTGGTGACTGCCCCATGCAGAGAAAGCACAACTTGATCAGGAGATTAGAGACCTGAGTATACATCCAGGTTCTGTCATCTCCTGGCTGTATAACCTCCAAAGTCTTGGATATCTTACTTGTCAAGTGGGAGCCATAGTGATCATTCCTTACTGGCATGTGATTGGGGATACAGCCCCTCAATGAATAGGACCACCTTTGGCAGGGTGCCTGGCCTATAGGTCATTAGTCATCATAGAAGAGTCTATGGTTAGAATTATTATGACAAACACTCCCAAAGATAGGAGGAAGATGTTTAACAAGATGAAACATATTAGAATGAAAGCTCAGTCCCCCAATCCCAAACAGAGAAATCTGTTCAGGTCACCAGGGAGGAGTAGGAAGGGGCTGTAGGAGGAGTTTGCTGAGGCAATGGTAAACAGTCTAGGATGGGATTAGCCTCCAGAGCACATGGAATTATGGACGAGAAGACTGGAAATAAAAGAAGCACTCTCGGGGTCTCTGGCCCTTGAGCTCTCGTCCTCATGGACACCTGGACGATCGTGCTGCACCTGCCTGTGTTTCCCAATGGACAGTATTTTGCGTGGGAAGGAACTCCAGGCACAGCCTAGGATAGGGCTGGCCTGGCAGAGGGTAGCAAGTTTATTCTTTGGGTGTCCTAGAGGGAACAGGGTCTGAGGCAGAAGCCTGCCATTCTTCCAAAATTGTATAGCTTTTGTATCTTATGTCGTTTAGTTTGTAAACTAACCCTGTAGAAATAAGATAATTAAAATTAACTGGAGGAATGCTAAGAGAACTGAGGTGTTAAAGAGTTTAGCCTTAATTGTTAGACCTAAGTGACTAATTCATGTGGAAAACTGTTACTCCAAAATTGTGAAGCTTTTGAATAAAGACTCCTTTCCTTCATCACTAAAACTTTGCCTCTAGAATTTTGCCTAGGCTAGAGGGTGGCGGTGGGCAGCAGGACCCCAACTGCTGTTCAGTAACACTTCACAGGTCCAAACACTTACGATATTAGGCAAACAGTGAGTATTTTGATATGTCTGCCAAAGGTGAGTCTGTACTAGGTGTGGAGCCAGATTGGGGCGCCTGTGGGGAACGCACGACATTTTGCCCTGGTGCGATGGAGGAGTGCCATCAGGAAATGAGACAAATTATTTTTCTTCATTGTATTCTTAAACAATTGTAATTTTCTCAGGGATATTGGGGGTGGTAAGCATTTTTTAGAATAACAATGGAAACAAATGGGAAATTGTTAAAATATTGATTGTAATTTCCTGGCAACTTTACTGATTTAAAAACTAGGAACCTTTAAGAAAAAGGCCCTCATTGGTAAGTGAGCAGTTAATTAAGAGGCTATAGAACAGCTGCGTTGATTTCACCATGAAACTAGAACTCTGTGGCTACAAGTCAATTTGTCTCCCAAGGCTCCTTGCATACCATGAATGCCCCTTCCAAAATGCATAGGCAATGCCATCAAAGCATACATAAAGGCGAGAAATGGTTATCTTAACAGAGTTGGAGAAATAATTTAGGGAATTAACATAAATCCAGATAGCTGGCAGTTTTCCTCTTCTACTATACATACAACTGAAAGAACTTGTCAAAGCTTTTATTCAGAAAAAGTATGCAGATGGCTTCCTAAATTATTACTCTTCACGCAGTGACATTTTTTTCCAACAATACAGGCACGACTTAGGTCCCACATGGAAAGAGGCTCCATCCACTATTCTAGAACCCTTCAGACTATTTGCAATTTTGTGACTAAACACACACACACCCCCCAAAACCCTAGCCTGTGGCTGTCCTAGGAACCAGCTAGGCTACTACTGCTGCACCATCACCACAATCATTCAGAATATTAATATGATCTAAACCAGGGGCTCAGCATTGTGCATGCCCACCGTCCAGGCTCATGTCTAGAGAAAAAACAGGCAGTGTGCTCCAGCTGTTCTGGGTTTCAAACACACAATCATAGTAACAATAAAAGCAGCTAAACCTTGGGGGGCACACCTACTATATAGTGCCAGTCCCTATGCTTTACATCCAATGGCTCAATGAAGCCTCATACAAACTAATTTCAGAGTGAGCAAACTGAGGCTCAGAGAGGTTCAGCAACTTGTCTGAGGTCACATAGTTACTCACTGGTGGAACCAAGATTTGAATGTCCTAGGTAGTCTGGGACTCAGCAGCCTCCACAGAATCTCATTAACACAAGCTCACCAAGGAGGGGAGAAGTAACAAGCACTTCACAGGCAGCTTTGCTAGTCAGCTGCCTTAGCTGGCTTTCACCAGCTCATAAGAAAGGATAGTTACATTTTCAGTCATTTTGTGAAACTGTTGATGATTTGTTGATAGCTTGTAATTGACCATGGTGGGAGTGTCTACACCACAGAAATAGGAAAATGCTGCAGATTAAGGCTAGTTGTTAAACATGTAGCAATATATCATTGCATGCCGGTGTTACAGCCACACTCCTTGGTTCAAGTCCTGGCCCCACCACTTACTGTGTGGCCTGGGGCAAGTTTCTTAGTCTGCAAAATGGAGATGAAAATAGTGCCTGCTTCACCAGGGTATTGTAAGTATTAAATATAATAATTCATGTAAATCACCTAGCACAGTATAAGTGATTGGCTAGTGTTGTCAAAATAGTATACTACTACTACTAATTAGCATTATTATTGCTATTATTATTATTATATTAGGCAGCCATCTGCTTTCATCTACAGTACAGCAACATGTCCTAACTAGTCTCCTTGCCTCCAGTCTTGCCACCTCCAGTGCATCTTCGTCACAGCTGCTAGGGTAAATTTCTAGAATATAGATATTACCTCATTTCTCCCTTGCTTAAATAATATTTAATATTTAATAATAATATTTAATATTTCCATACCTCCCTGTTATCCTCATGGGAAAGTCTCTGCTCCAAAATACCAAAATCTTTTAGTCTGCTTTGGGTGCTGTAACAAAGTGCCATAGACTGGGGGGCTTAAACAACAGAAATGTATTGGGGGTCCCTTAGTTCTGGGGGCTGGAAGTCTCAGATCAAGGGGTCAGTAAGGTTGGTTCTGTCTGAAGGTGGTAAGGTAAGGATCTGTTCCAGGTCTTTTTCCTTAGCTGATAGA
>VMDR010015792.1:0-21886 GCA_007922815.1 Macrotus californicus | reverse complement strand
TCAACTGCTCTTCAGACGAAACAAGCTGCTGATCTTGGCCATGTCAAACTACAGTTCCATGTGTTACATAAGAGGTCATGGAAAGAATTCAAAGAGGAGGCTGATTCACAGTCAAAAGGGAGAGCTTTAATGGGTATGACGTTTCCATTTGAGATGATGAAAAAGTCCTGAAACTGGATAGTGGGGCTGGCTGCACAGCAATGTGGACATGCTTAATGTCACTGAATTGTACACTTCAAAGTGGTTTGAATGGTAAAATTTATGTTATGTGTACTTTGCCACAATAAAAAAAAAGGGAGAGGCTTTTCCCAAAGTGATGGCCACATTTGTGAGTTCTCTCCCATTTCTTACATCCTAAATTTTTCATTTGAAAATTCTAAGTCTTTAAAGCACACAATGGGGGGTAAAGAGGGGGGGATAATGGAGACAACTGTACTTGAACAACAATAAAAAATGTGGAAAAAATAAAAAAAGCACACAGGCACTTAACCAGCTGGCAGGGTCCCCACCACTGATGTGAATGGATTTGTGCCACCTAATGTGTGATCCCTCAGGTAGGTCTTGCTATGAGGCGTTTCTGGGCTGAATGGGGATGAGGATGATATGCTGGAAAATGCATCCAAGAAATCTGGGGAGGGGGACAAAGCATTATGATATGATATAATGTTGTGTATGTATGTGCAAGACCATAAAGAGGTATATTGGAGGGGGTCAAGATTGATTCTCCATAAATAACTTTTGATTTCCAATATAAAAATGGGACTTTACTCTTGTGCTACTTCACTGTCCTGGGTGTAAATCAGAGAACTCTACAGCTGTTCCCACGAGTCTCCTTGAACTAGCCAGACATTAACAAGTCACTTCAGAATTTCTGGAAGTGAATAAAGTAATATTCTCCATTTTTCACCATGTTAGGACTATGGTTCAAGTCAGGGTTCCTTTTTTTTTCTGGGGTGGGGCTTGTAGCCAAACAACTGTATGGTCCCTGCTATTATCCCACTCCACTCCTTAATTTCACTCCTTCCTCTTCACCTTCTAAATGGAAGTTTATCCTTAGGAAGGAACCAAGTCTTGGTTCTGCAACATGTTCAGGATGTCTGTTATGCTTATATTTTTGTCAGAAGTATACCTAAACCTTAAGAACTTGTTTGAAGATTTTAGCAGGGGAGAAGAGCTACTGGCATATCTGCTAAAGAAGCTAGGCCCTTCTCGGTCTGGGTACATGACACATTGAAGAGAAAGGAATGGTAAGAACAGCTGCTTAGCCAATCACATCAACAGACTGGCAGGACCTGTGGGGGTCATGAATGGAGCAGCCAGCTCCCCTTCCGTGCCCTAGTGTACCTGGGAATCTTGTACACATTTCTTTTCTGCAATATTTCTTAGTTCACTATGCACTATAAGGGTGGATTTCATGAGTAAGAAAAGGCAATTACTACTCAAGTTTTGCAAAAGATAATCGACGTTTCTGAATTTTATTTTTACTAAGAAGTCAAGCAAAGCTGCTAATTCAAATAGCCTGAGGGTGACAGTCGGTCGTCCCCAGGCATCAATATTCCCATTCATCTCTTTCCTCTCCTTTTCCTTAAGATCTCTCCTAGATCTATGAAAACCACTTTAAACTTCAGATATAATTCTGTTTTCCTGGGTGCTAGGACCACCCGGGCGCCGGGTCACCTTGGTCTGAATATGCATGTACAGGTGCAGGTATTTGGTATCAGTGATATAGTGGTGATGGGAAAGAACTCTCTGTTAAGTCACTAAATAGTCCTGGTGACCACGGTTCCCAGGTCACTAATGCATAATAAATGTCATTAATCAGTGGGTTTGAGCGACTCTCCTCTTCCAACCTCAGTCTATTTAAGACAGAACTTATTCTTTCTAAACTCTTTGTTGTTCCAATCTTACTGCTTTACTCTTAAAGTATTCTGAAAATATTTTGCTGTTATAGAAATTTAGTTTAAGTGATAGTTTGATGATGGTTTTTGGGGTTCTGGCAGGCCTGACTAAAAACATTTCAGGTCAATAGTGCCTTCTGTTTTCTTAAATATTTTCAGAGAAGGAGAGTTTGTTCCTTTGTTCAGCATTCTAATGACTGTTTCAGATACCCCAATTCTCTCTGCACAATTGTTTGTGTGATGATTCATTCTTGTGTCAGTGTAAAACCAGGCTGGATAGGCCTTCTGCCCTATCTGCTTTGCACACATATCTTGAATCCTCACAGTGCCAGCTCTGAAGGAAGTTGCCAACAGCACCCCTTGTTCACACAATAGGTCCTTTAAACACATTTAGGGCCTCTTCGGAGGATCTGTGAAGGGTGAGGTAGAAAGGTGACTGTTGATCATTTTGAAGGCATTGCTGGTCCTTTGGCCACGTGGCTGGAGAAGTAGTGAAGACACTCCGGGGAGTCAAACATTTTCCAAGGTGATCTCTTTCCATTATCCCAAGTCTAGGTGCAAACCATTTACATTTTTAGCCCAACAGAAATGAATGTTTCCTAAAAGAGCTTTGCTGTCTCTATACCTCTAAGACTCGAAGAGTACTCAAAGCAGCCACTGTCACACACAATTTGTCTCCAATGAGGACTCTTGCATGGTGCTTTTTTGGTATGGGTCTTTTCACATTATGTTTTGTTGTTTGTTTGTTTTTTGTATGCCCAGTCCATTCTCTTTTCACCTGTCTTTTCAAAGTAAGTATGTCTCAAATTACCTCCCTCTTTCAACTCTTTGCATCCCAGCAGTCCCTCCTAATAGTTACCAATTCCTTCTTTGCTCAGTTCCAATGTGAATGTCCTCCTACCTTTATCGCTTCTCACGTATTTTCTCTTTATCTCTCATCCAATCTCTGTATTTTAATCCTGTGATTGGACCATACTATTTTCTACTTGTCCTATTCATTAATTCACCTTATCTCATTTTTAGACCCATTAAATCTGGTTAATAGAAATGACGATAGTAAGTTAGGACACACATGGTTGTTGCTCGAAGAAGCTGTATTCATTTAAACACAAGAATTAATTACCTTAGATATTTGGTTATTCCAATTTTAGTTTTCTTGTTTACTGCTGTATTCAGCAAGCCAGGAATAGCACCAGACACAAAGGTGTGTCTTGTTAATGTTTGCTGAGTGAGTAAAAGAGTGTTGGGCTGATCTGCAGTGCATTCTAGACCTTTAAAAACTGAAAAGTAACTTGATTTGGGTTGAAAAATGATTTTTAACTTTATATATAGCATGTCTGCTCTTTAAAAGTATTTTAAAATGTTTTATTATGCTTTAAACATTTTTAATAAATAAAAAATAAACTGTAGTCTTTAGGAAGCTTACTCTTTAAGTGTTGGAAATGAGAAAATATTCATTGTTTAAATATGTGTTTGTTAATGGCCATGAGGTCATTTAAAACTAGTACTTCTTTGTTCTTTTGTGAGTGATGTGTACTGATTCGTAGCCCCACCTCCTCAGGTGCAGAGCACAGGCCCGCAGTCACTTCTGGTCTGAGCCTTGGTCTCCTCCCCACTAACTCTACGACTTGGGGCCAGTTATCACTCCTCTCTGCCTCCACTTCCTCATCCTTTGATCTGTAAACCAGGCATGACAATTTAGTGAACTTCATAGAATTGTTTTGAGGAGCAAAGATGTTAATATTTATAAAGTGCTTAGAACAGTATAGGGTACCTAACAAGTGCTTGTTAAAAGAGACTATGAAATGCATCTGATAATGTTACCTACCTCAGATGACAGCTGTGAAAAGTAAATGAGATATTTGTAAAACTCCTAACACAGTGCCTTGGTACCTGGTGAATGCTCAATCTTTATTATCTTTTTAATAAAGAAGACATATTAAGATTATATGTATCTACAAAGGTTTTAAAAACAAGCATACATAAAACAAGGGAACAACTGAGTGATGTTCTCTGTGACAGGAATTGAAACTAAAGCCAGACATCAGAGAAAATGTGAGAGAAGGATCCCTGCTGAGGGCCGCCTCCCTGGCCCAGAGGCTGAGGGGAAGAGGAAAGAAGACATACTCTGAGAGTGCTAGGGGTGTGGAGGTTGCCAGGATTGAGTCATAATTAGTAGTGTGGGCCGTGTAACGGAGGCCCTGGAAAGCCTGAACTTGTGCTGGAGTTGGAGGCTGGTGGTAGGACACCCTCTCCGTGGGGTGTCAGGTAGCATGGTCTCCAGGGTGCCTGGTTTCTTCTCACTTGGGTTACCCTGGTGGAATGACTTCATGTCTCCTGCACACATGCTTTCCTGGGTTTGTGTGCTGAGGGTCTCTTTTGTTCCTGCTTGATACCCAAGACTTTAGTACTCAGCTTTCATAACACTTTCTTGAAATTGCATTTCTTCTATAGAATGGCTGTGCCCCACTGAAAGTTTTTCCTGAAGGGAAATGAGCAGGGAGGGAAAATGTCCTAGTCCCCCAAGTCCTTGCAGAAGGCATTTTGTGGCCACTTGTCAAGAGAGTGAGCTCTCACATATGCCCTGCTTCCTGTCTCCTATTTTCTTTGGAATAGAGTAAGTTGTCATTTAACAAATAACAGTGATAATGGGCCAGATCCTATCAGTGTTCCAAGGTCAATAAAATACTGTCAGTGTATAAATTCTTCCTGAGCCGCCAGGCTTCATATAAAAGATGCCTCTCAAGTCCCTAAAGGATCTAATTTGTTCTCAGGGCTTTTACTCTCAGTCTAGCTTTCCAAAGGCTTCGTATATTGTGAACCTGTTTTCAGTCTTTTTCAGGTTGTAGTCTCAATGTCTTTCCATTTTAGCTTTGGAACCATCTGTGAGTCAAAGACGATCACTTTGGTTACCTGTAATCTTTACCCAGAGGTTTGTAAAAAGAAATAGCTGTGAAAGAACTGGTATTTTTGAAGATATCTTGAAGATACATGCACGAACATGAGGGTCATAGTCACAGAGCATATTGTATTGGCGGCTGAATTCGCTGCCTCAGATAGAAATTTTACATATTTAGAAAAGATTTTACATAAGAATTTATGATTCTTTAGATATTCTTCTTTTGGCCCTCGGAAGGTCAAAGGAAGCTGGGAGGAAGATACCTTTATTGGATTTACAAGTTGTCTGACACTTGACCTGATACCTTCCGATGAATTCTGACAACTCACTGGCCAACTTCTACATAAAAGAAGTGGGTCAGAAGGTCTCATTTACTAAGTAAGTCATGACTACGTGCCAACTTATAGTAACTCATTTAAACCTCACCACGTGCCTGTGAGGTCAGTATTATCCCAATTTTATAAACAAGGAAACTGAGGCTCAGAGAATAAGGGGTGAGTCACCCAAATCCTCTGGCCAATGAGGACAGTGCTAGTACTCAGACCCTCCCTAACACCTCATAATCTTTCTCCATTTGTAGTAACTGCCTTGCAACATTCTCTTGCCTGTTTATCCTCTAGTCCCAGAGTGCTTTTGAGCTTTCACAATTGGTAATTCTTTAACCTACATCCAAAGTATGAAAACTGAACTTAAGTCAAATGTATTTTTTCAAAGAATCACTCAACATCTTATATTAACATTTCATAAAAAGTATTTTGTGTCCAAGGAAGTTGAGAGAATACAGAACTTGAAATCATAGTTTACCTGATTTCTTTAGTACAGGACTTCTTTGGGTGCTTAATATACTGGTGTGAACTGCGAATCTCTAACAGGAGAACATTATACTTGGAGGTATATAGTTTCACAAGCTATTTATTCATTCTCTTATTTTGGTAGACTACCTCAAGGGATTAGTTTTCTATGAAACTACATGTCTTAATTATATATCATTCTGGGCAAGATTATGTATCTTCATTATGTAAGATCACTTCCCTTCTTTGGACCTAAATTTTCTATTTTACAAATGGGGCTAAAGATATTCCAAAGGTTCCTTTAGCTTTAACAATTCTATGACATAGGCCCCTCTCCCCACCAAGTTTAAGCATTTGTGCTACCAAGTGAACTTGCTAAGGATAGAATAAGATTTTCTAAAGACCATTCACTCATTCATTCATTCATAAAACATTTATTGATTTCCAAGCACTGTGCCAGGTTCTGAGGATAAAAAGACAAAAAAGATGCAAATAAGACTAAGCTCCACTGTCTGCCCTCAGGGTGAGGGCATGATATGATGATGCACAGATAGTAAGAGAGCATGGCCAGGAAAGATGGACAACATAGTAAGAGGGCAATGTGAACTGATGATCATAAAACAACTCAGGAAGAGAGAATAGAAACATTCATAAATAGTAAAGACTCCAGGAGGATCTGCCACCTCTTTGCATGAGTTCCACAAGGCTCTCTGGAGGGTGAACACCCAATCTGGGTCTAAGGGATGGGTAGGTATTAGGTGAAGGGAAGGTAGGTCCTCAAGGCAGAGGGGCCATGGGAACAGCAAAGGGATAGGGGGTTGAAGCAGATAACGTGTGCACAGCGTGCAGGGGTCTCTGAGAGTTCGCAGTGGTCTTGGAGAGTTTGGCAATGACTAGAATGTAAAGTGTAAGGGAGAGTACAGAGTTGTAGGAATAGGCAGGGACAGTTGTCGAGGGCCTGCTCTGTCAGATGCTTGAACTTGGTCCTGTGATGATGAGCCAATGGAACACTTCCAACAGGGAAGTGACATGTTCCCAGTTACATTTTGTACAGCTGTGTGGAAAATAGATGCAGAGAGAAAAAAGAGAGCTAGGGAGACCAGTGAGGACATTACTGCAGACGTTCAGGGGACAGATAATGGGCACCTGAACCAAGAGAGTAACAGCAGGAAATCAGAAGAAAAGATGGATTTGAGGAATATTTAGTATTTGGTACGTTTAACCTGTTCAGCCTGGTGACTAATTAGGGAAATGGGCTGAAGGAGAGATCATTATACCACAAACCTTTCCATACATTAAATTTACATGGAGACTTTATGTAGAGGACTCACATTTAGGGGCCACTGCATATTGCCAGTGATTTGATTTGGGTTATTGAGTTATTGCAAATAAATGGCAATTTTATTTTTAATATAAATGTAATTATGAATAAAAATTATAAATAAGTTTATTTTAAACCACTTAACCATAGAATTATGAGGCAAGCAATAGTTAGTGTTTATACTTACTCATTCAAGTCTAGCTGTTTTTAAATATATTTTTTGTTGAAGGAAAATAAACACATGATCATTAGTTTAGATTTTATTTACCAGTATTATAAATATCAGTTAAAATATTCTTCTTTTTACCAAACCATTAAATTTGGTATAGATGAATTTAAAAGGTTATAAATCTGCTCTGAACTTCACCTATGCCAAGTGTTCAAAGCTCTGCTATCCCGCAAGCCAAGGAACTAACCCGGCAATACTCTCCTCATTGTCAAGGTGAACTGAAACCTTTCCTGCGTAGCTCTTACCATTTCTGAGTGCACTGTTTAAAGCAGATGTCGTAGGGTTAGAAACATGGTCTGCACAAGACCTGGCTCACATACTCCTCACTTGAAGTTGATGTAAGTATGACCCAGAGCCCCATGTTTTGCAGCTCTATTAGCAAGTGGTTCTAGATGTACTGGCTGGAGGGGTGGGAGTGTTGAGGGGAGAAGGGGACAAGGAGGAAGAGTAAACACAAAGAAAACATCTCTTACCGGGTTCTTGTTGTATTTTGCGGTTGTTTTTAAACCAGGTGATCTCAGGCTCAGGGACACCGTTGGCATGACAGTCCAGAGTAGTGGAGCTGCTGACAGCCACTGTGTGGTCACTGAGGTTTCGGAGGAGGTGTGGTGCTTCCTGATCTAGTGAATGAAGAAAGAGAATTGTTATCACTTGTCAGTTTCTTTTTTGTACATGCATCTCGACATTTGAAACACGTAAACAACAAAACTCAACTGTAAGGTTTCATTCGTATTTTCTTCCCTACATTTCTCTTCCATGATTAACCTACTGCTTCCTCTTTATTAAGCTGGTATAATACATTGAAATTCATTAGGGCACAGAGTAATATCAAGTAATATCATAAATTCTGTTTTTAGAATTCAATATCAAGATTTTTTGCCTGGCCAACTGGTTTTCTTCTTTTTTTTTCTTTCTTCCTTCTTTTCTTTCTTTTTTTGAGAGAGGCTTTTCTAAAACCGAAGGATTTTGCATAATATTTTAGAAGCTAGAAAGGAAAAACATAATTTTGAATACAGGTTTGTAATGACTTTTCACATAAAAATACAGCATGGTGGTGATGAGCTAATACAATTTTGTAGGCACTTGTATAGCTGTGTTTGTGAGGGCATGTCTGTGTTCCTCAGCTATCAGTGACCTGGGTTGCAAGGCAGCAGACCAAACAGCAGAATTTCTTGAACTTTGAAAGCTTTATTGATTATTTCCTTCCTCCATTCCCTTCCCAAATGCAAGCCACCAAAGGATTCATTCAAGAGGCAGAGGCACAGATTTGTGGTTTTTGCACTATATAATAGTACAATATTATATTTTATATTATTTTCTCTTGAAACATACAAATATGATACAATACAATTTATTTTAATAAAATGCCAACCAATATAGTACAACAAAATGAACTTCATACATTAGGATGCAATACATTACAACATTAAAATCCCACATAGGAACAGCAGTACCCCCAAGGCCCCAGTGAGTACAGTGCCTAGTCAATGAAGTAGCCAGTCAGTCCTGCTGATGTGTGTACATTCTAGTTAAGCAGGTGCTCAAGCTTCCACAGTAAAAGGACAAAAACAACTCCTGATGTCTTCCCCACCCTCCCAAATCATCCATTTCCCCCTTTGTAGCAAATTCTGGAACAGAAATGAAAAGAGTTTGGGCATAACTTACACATTCTGCGTCACTGGTTTCAATTACACAGTATGAGCTTTCTCTGACCATTTCTGATTTTCTCATCTTATTGTACTAAACTGTGAAAGCAGCCTAGGAGGGACTGCAATGCTATGAGAGATGACACATTGCCATGGCTTTGGCTCCACGTCCCTGCGGTCCTGCCGAGGCCCCAAACCTTTCTCTTATTCCTGCAGGGAAACTCTCAGGATTAGCATTCATTGAAGCAATTTAGAAATCTCAGGTTAAAAAGTGTATTCTCCTGTACTCTTAAACATGTTGATGCGGTATAACATGGCAGGGTTGTTGTGTTAGAAGAGACAGACTTCCAATTAAATTTTGATTTCTGTAGTTTATCATTAGCCTTTTCTCATTTTATACAAAATGAAATCTGAAGGCAAATAAGAACGCTGAAGGAAATGCTCTGATTTATAAATGCTTCCCCTACCCTTTCGCCTGTTTCTGTGTGTCTTTCCTCGTCTCTCTTGCCCCCAAAAGAACTATTTGAGTAGTTCTGTGTCTGTGTTCTGTGCAATCTGTCAAATAGCTTTACTAACTGAAAATGTAGCCATCTATCAAAATCTGGCAATTTTGACAGTTTTATGTGAGAAAGACCCCAGACATGTCAGTGAAACATGGAAGATGATAAAGAACAGTGTCTTATGGTAGGAAGCCAACTGTGACGTATCTCATTAAAATTCAGATCCAGTTCACTAAGTTATACTTTTAATGGTTTCTCTGAGCATGTTTGCTATTTCCCATGTACTGAAAATGCTAAAATAACCTACCACTGTCCATAGGCCTTATTATACAAAGAAAATCTGAACACAGGGCCTACAGCACCCAGATACTTCTCATAGCTACACGCTGTGACATCACCGACACAGGCAGGACTTGGCTTTCCTGGCAGGCGTACTGGAAAGCAGTGCTTATGTGGACGAGAGCACTGTCTCTTAACAAAAGTGTCATGAAGAACACTCCCAAAGGCCGTATCTGCCCTACACAAACTTCAGACGAGAAACAAAAGAAATGCTTCAGAATACACATAGGACTTTCAATTAAACACAAAGTTTACATAAACATGTCTGAAACTTACAGTATTATGACTTTTTTTCTTTGTACCCATTTCTCACAGAAAAGTTCTCCTATAAGCAAATTCTCATTTTGGGCTAGTTTCTAAGTGACCAATCAATCACGGGATCATTTTATCAATTTCCACTTTATGGTTATCTGTTTTGACATTTCGAATAAGAAAGTTACATTGAACACACATTTTTAAAACTAAGTTATCAGATGGAAATAGGTAGCTGCTTTCCAAAAGTTAACAAAGTGGAGCTGATCCCTTCAAACTGAGAAAATCAGAACTAACAGAATATTTCTGCTGGTTATCAATAGCCAAAGAGAGCTACCACCAGCTCATCCCTGTGGTGCCAGTGTTTCTGCACCAGAGGCCCACCAGGCCCCGCGCATACAGAGCATCCCCTCGGCGCACCGGATGGGGACTGAGGAACCAGCCTCTTGCCCTCTATTCCATCGCTCTCCTGCTCCATCCAGACTGGCTTTTCTCTCTTTTTCCTGTTACCCTCCCCCTTCCTCCACACTCAAAGGTGATGAGTAAAAAAATTGTTTTTCTTTTTGAAACTCTCTGGGAGGACTAATTACATAGTGAACAATTAATTGCAGAATTCTCTTCAAAATCATCTCTTGGAACTACTTAAAATCATGTCCTGTGAATGCAAAGACCCTTCCCTTCCTCATGAAAATTGCAATTGCAACTTTAAGGGGAAGGAAATGATGGATCCGCATGTCCAATTCACCACGCTTTCAAAAGCACTCCCCACAGTTCTATTTGTTCTAAAGCTCAGGCTCACAAGGTCTGTGGGTCTAAGGCATTGTTTTCTGAAGAAACACACTGAATTATAATGAACAAAGACAGCAGGCACAAGAGCCATAGGTAAAATTTCAACATACAATTGATTATTCTTTCCTTTGGGCTGACAACTTCCAGGGTACTGATTGTTTTCAGGGTATTCGGGGCTCCGTGAAACTGGCATTCTGGGGAAATGGTATTGTTTACTCTTTCACACTTGACAAAAGCAATTCCCACGTGAAAGACAAGTTTAGCCGTGGGACAGAGTCTGTTACCTAAAGTAGGAAACACTCCAGAGTTCCCAAGCCTGAAAGGCTGTCACATTGTCAGCTCCTGTTGGACTGCCCAGCCTCGGCGTTCTCAGCCTTGGCTATTTTGGTCATTCGGGTTTGTTTTCCAATAGTTCATGCCAGTCACATATGATGATCAATCATAAATGAGAACAATAGAACAGTGAGTATTAAGCTAGTCCAAAAAATCACTTTCCCCTCAAATGCAAGCTTAAAACAAGAGATTACAATCTCTCTTGATTTAAAAATAATGTGCATTTTTCAATGACTCTGAGTCCTGGTTCTGTAGTTTTGCCATTTCTTAATCCCGTAAAAAAACCTACTAAGCAGAGGTATGTGGGAAAGTGGACTTTTTTTAACGGTCAAATTTTAGATTTACATTTAGAAGACTGCATTAAACCTCTGGTCACAATGGCCTTTATTTGCTTAATAACGAATTGTGGTGCACCTTTGGATGTTGTCAATTAAACAGGACAAAACCCTTTAAAAGAATAACCAGGGAACAAAAATATTTAAAACAAAAGTGTGGCCCACTTTCTTTCAGGTGCTGTCAGTAGCTGTTCAGGCCACTCAGAAGCAGTGAGGAGGAGCTGGCCCCTGGACTGGTTGATCAGCTACCCAGAATCACACGAGACAGGAGTCGTCTTGATTGTGGTGAGTTTTCCCGATTCCTGCTGTGATAAACCTTCAATAGCTCTGAATCAAACCAACACTTGCACCCACGGGACCCATTTTAGAAGCTCCAGTTTAAGATTAATGTGCTTAGTGTAAAAAAAAAAAAAAGCATTTTCAAATAAATAAGCATTATAACTTGGTATTTAGGTGCTATTTACAAATGAAGAATAGATAAAATAATACAAAATAAAACCAGGCAGAGGTCCGACAGAGTCTTGAATTCAAACTGTACTCATTCTGAGCTGGAAAATTAACTTATTCATGTCCATCTTTGGCAGAAGCCAGCATTTCAGTTCGTGCAGCTTTGAAACTCAAAAATACAAAGAGGCTGGCATCAAAGTGGAAGGAAAGGATCAGCTCCCAGTTGTTGTCTACCAGGCAGGAGAAGACAGCAAAGAGCAAAAAGCACAGAGTGTGCCTGCGGGGATCCTCCAAATCCAAACGTGCACCAGGTCACTGGGTTGGCCCTGGGGAGACCCCCTCAGCCTGATGGGGAGCCCAGTGCAGGCCTGGGGGCTCATTATTACTCCCATCATCTCCAAACTCATTTTGGGAGGAGCATCTCCTCTGAGCCAGAAAGTTAGCAACAGTGGCAATAAATCAAGATGATATGAGACAACTGTTACTTTTGAATGAGTCCTTTAATGTTTTACATTACTTTGTGTGGTACAATCATTCCTTGTGCTTTTAAATTTGGAGATCCGAGAGAAAACAGCCTTTTTGTTGCAGTGCTCACCTCTAATTATAACTTCTTTCTTCTGAAGGACGTCTTCCCCTGTGTATATGTTCCTGGCTCTGCAGGCATAGGTGCCTGAATCTTCCAGGGAAGCATTCTTGATGACAAGGTGAAGCGTGATGGAGTGCTCCTTGGTGACGGTTGTTTTTTGCCTGCTAATACCATGGTGCATGGTTCGGTTATTAGCTGTCCGCAGCAGAATCCAAGTAATGTCTCTGTATAAGAACTTGCTAACTGTGCAGGACAGTTTCAGGTCTTCTCCTTCAGTAGGCATTCTTTCCAAGTTAACATGGAATCCATTGGGCACATCTATGAAATAAGAATAAAGAACTTTTGGTTCATAGAAAAACCAATGTATCACGCAGAGGCAGTGTCTCATCAGGAGACAGCCAAAGATCTGAAGAGTTGTTCCTACAGATTCCGTCAGCATCAGCATTCAAAGGACTACTACCTGTTTATTTCAGGGGCACCGATCAAACATGGCAGGAGGGAGCCGACGGAGTTCATTCCATCCGAAGCAGGAAATGCCTAACAGAACACTTAGCGGGGTGGGACGTTTTCCTTACTTGCCCAAATGTGCTCTTCAAAGTGGAATTATTTTTTACAGTTTGGGGTGATAACCACGTTTCCCATTTCTTTATCATGATCAGAACTACTGGTGAATGGACAAAACAGTACAGTGATAACAGCAATTGGCACTAAAAACCAAAGGTGCATTTTTTAGTCAGGCTTATCCACACTAAGCTGTGAAAGGGAGACTAGAAGCCCCAGGTCCCTGGTAGGAGAAAGACCCAGTCATGCCAGCCAACACTACTGCAGCCCTGAATGTTCCAGTGGAAGAATTCTGCTTCCCCAGCTTTCCTTCCGCCAGGTCGCCAGCCCCCGCCCCCCGCTGCCATCCAGGACCCTGCCTGCTCTGTGCTGGCACAGTGAGCTCAGTGGCCGGGTAGAGCCAGCTCACTTGCCCAGGTCCCCTCAACGGTGATCGCTCCCCTCAGACATAAAAGAGCAAAGATTTCTTCTGAAAAATGTAGACAACTTAGTCTGGAAGAGCTGCTGGATAATTTTAAAAATCAAATGTGTTCTCAAAAGCTTATTAAGCACTTTCTGGAAGTGACTGTGTCATTAAAAGCCGTTTTCTCCAGGGCCCGTTTCTAGCTAACGTTCATGTCCATCTTCTAAGTGCCCCTGGTGACACCTCATGATGAGCTCTCCTCCTCAGAGTTCTCACCCTGCACCACCATTATCAGCGTTTGCCCTGAGAGGGCCCCAGTCCCGTTCAGGACCATTTCACCAGAGGATTTTAAAAAACCATTGGCTACTGGCCCTGAATTGATCTGCTCCCAAAACCCTTGCATTTCTTGTCACTAGTGGCGTATCTGTATTTGAGCAGAGACTTTGGGCCAACATTTTACAAAGTACTTTGAAGATGAAAAGCTCTCTGTTATGCTATTATTATTGTTATTATCCTCTGCACACAAAGCTATA
This sequence comes from Macrotus californicus, assembly GCA_007922815.1. Taxonomy (NCBI): domain Eukaryota; kingdom Metazoa; phylum Chordata; class Mammalia; order Chiroptera; family Phyllostomidae; genus Macrotus; species Macrotus californicus. The sequence goes on along the minus strand of VMDR010015792.1, from coordinate 8,024 downwards.
AAGAAACCTTTAAACCTTAAAGAGACAATAGTCCAAAATTAGATATCATATCAACTCTTTCCTCAATCTCACTTTGCTTGTTTTTCTGATTTTTCTGGGCTTTGGCTTTATTCTAAAGTGTCACGTCTGAAGAAATGCCAAAGTATTCATTTGAAATCTGGGAGCGGGAGTAACAGAGGCTTATGAAGCTGTCAGTGGTTGGAGAGAGAGGAGACCAGGGGAGCTTTTCCTGCTTTGAAAATTACAATCTAAGAAGGTGCCAGAAGACGCAGAAGCAGCTGACAGTCATTTCTAACATAACAAGAAGGTGTCTGAAATAGCCCCTGTAATTCAGCATCTTTTTACATTTGGGACATTTCCCAAGCTTAAGGATCAAAACACCAGCCATCCACTTTTATGCATACGCTAGAACAGAAGTCTTGTGCACCGAGTGCGATCAGATCATTTCTCCAAAGACCAGTCTCCATTGATGAGGTCTCATCTGGTACTGGAACCTAAGTGAGCCCAAGTGACACCACTGAGATCAAGTAGAGAGTTTCTATTTACTTCAGTGTTTTGAAACTTCCTGTGGAAATTAGCTCACAGGTTTCCTGATGGAAGATTTTGTTTATCTTTGCCAAGCACCACCAGGAATCTCAAAATAAAATGCATTTAGTGACACTGGGAAGCCAGGGAGATAAGGCAGCGCTGTTCCTGTTTCACACTCAGTAATTGCTAACACACCCATAGTCCTGCTGAGTGCCAGCAAAACGGCAAAAACACACACACGGGAAAAGAAAAGAACCCAATGCGTTCTGAGGTCCGTTTTTCACGTGGGGGGCACTGTCACTGAAGCTAATTTGGTGTGTGCTATCAGACAGCCTCTTAGAAAGGATTATCTGTATCTCAGTATCGCCCCTTCGGTATTCTCTTTTGATCCACGGAAGACGATAAATAAAATGTCCTAAAACTAGTTAATGAATCCAGAGGGATTTTTCTCCTTAGCCCATGTTGATTTTTTTTTTCTTTTTGCCTAAGTACAAAAACAGACCCGAGAAAGAATTGCCTTCTAACTCACAGAGTAAAAACAAGAAATCTTCCCACACTTCAGTATCTGTTAAAGACTCAGCACAGGCATCATCAGCACCCACTAGCACTCATCTGTCTAACATGCATCACGCCCATGGCAGCTTATGAGGTGTCAGGGAGAAGAATCGATCCTTGCTCAGGAGAGACATTCAACCTCGGGTTAGGTGCCAGAGTCATCTGTGCACGAAGGGGGTAGACATTTTGACCGGATTGGCCAAACACGTGAACTGAGGTCATGAAAGAGACAATTAAAAGGATGAAAGAAATCAAAAGGACGAAAGGTGTCTCATTTGTCAGGTGGGAAGAAAGAAGGCTTCCCTTCTACTGAAGAACAGAAATAACATTCTCTAAAAAGAAAGCGAGTGGTTACTAGAAAGTTTTGCTTTTTCAAGTCACTGCTACGTATATGTAATGGTCCAGTTCAGGGTCAAAGCCGTGGAGCGTTCTAATGGCCACAGGTAGCCACTTTTCATTGATTTAGAAGGCAACTCTAAGTTATCATTATACAGGGTCTGGCACAAATAACATCCCTTTTTATTACAAAATCTTTTATTACAAAATCATAAGCATTTTGTAACAGAACAATATCACACTCAAGCACACCATGTGATATTTTAAGTGTAATGTTCAAATTGCTGTCCATCTCGTGCGAGACATTTGCACACCCTACCAACCACACCCGAGCAAGCCTTACTTCTGCCAGACCCTGTATTTTAAGGAAGGAGAAATGGGATTGAAATGAGGCTCAGCGAAGAACCAAATCCTGGTCTAGATTTAAAGCAGTTGAATTTTAGACAGATTTTTGAAAGCATTATCTGCACAAGCATAAACACACAAAATAGACATGTCAGGTGCAACATGCCTACAAGTACTTAGTCTCTGCTCTAGCGAGAGTAAATCCAGTGACAAAGATTCAAGTAAGAAAAAGATAATAATTAGTTTTAAAATAATGACAGTAAGCAAATGAATCCATTAGCACCAATCAAAACTAGAACTTTTCATGACCGGTAGGGAAAGTTCAGAAAGATTATATTTCAGGCCATAGGGGCTGCACTGGTTGAATTCATGCTCCGTTGTAAGATTAAGATTCTTGATTTTCCAGAGGAAAAACGGCGAGCTCCAAGTAGGTCTGTTTGAATTGGATTCTCATTGCTCCTTTCTGTGGACAAGCCTTGGGATCTAGAAAAAGTCTTGACCACTTCACAGTTATTAACTGTGTCAAGTGGTGGGACGTGAGAGGGAATCTCTTTCTGAATTCAGCTGATCAGCTTCACCAGTTGGGACACTATCAGCAACAATACCATGCATGGGTTTATGATGCAGCGAGGAGGAACTCAGTGGGACAGACAGGCGAGACGTGGGTGCTGCAGTTCATGCTGGGCATCAGCGGACTTTTCCCGGGATACTGAATAATAGGAAAATGAGCATGCCATTCCCCCGCCCAATGTGCACATCCTCTTCCAACATTGCTTCAGATTCAGGCAAGAGGGGTCCCTGTCCTGGGCCTTTGGATGGCTCTGTCTGGCTGTCCCTCTTCACAATTGAAAGAGTCTGTGGGCCAAAGGGGCATGCCCACTCAGAGCCTGTGTTAGCCCCACTCTAGATCCTTGTTGGGGGAGGGAGTCCCCAGAATCCCAGAATTCCCTGTAAAGATGATCCCAAGTCTGTTTCCAGACTGTCTCAAGTCTCTTTCCTCTTTGCTAGATCTGTCCCCCTGAAATCAGACTGCTTGTCACTGAGCACACTTCAAGGTTTCAGGGAAGACTGTTCATGAGAGGTGAGGACAGTTTGCATTTGCAGGCTGGGGAACCCGTACACATGGATGCATGGCCCCTCACCATGTGGGACAGAGACAGGGGTGGAAAGAGAAGACAGGTGAGCAGCTCCTTTCTGCACCTCCAGGTGCTGCCACACTCTGCAGTGGAACTCTGTGTAGTCCCAGAACTCAAAATTTGGACCTGATCTCTCAGGTCCTCATGATGGCATGTTCATCCCCAGAGGCTGAAACATTTAACAGCTATTTGCTTGGGCTACGACTTGTATGTGTTTAGATGTAGTGTTTGTGGCACTCTTGCTTTGACTCTGAAAGTGCCAGGGCCGCACTGTCCGCTTCTTTCTACCTGTTCAGATTCTAATTCTACTCAGTAGCGCCTCAAATCCAGGACCCTGTCAAGTCTGCCTCCTTCTCTGAGCTTCAAGCTACACCGTACAACACAGAACCCGTGAGCCACGTGTGCCTATTGCGCATTTACAATGTGGCCGGTGTGTCTAAAGAACCGAGTTTTACTCAATTCTTTATTTCAATTAATTTAAAATTTAAAAACCGAATAGTGTAATGTTTTTAAAAACATCAAGGACAGGTTGATAATATTTTAAGTATGTTGATTTAATAAAATTAATTTCACTTTTTTCCTTTTACCATTAAAAAATCTGGATACTAGAAAACTTTGAATTACATATGTGGCTTGTATTTCTGTTGGACCGCGTTGGCTTAACATTGGCAAATTCATCTGTCACGTTACTTCTGCACATACCTTTTGATACTAGGATACATATAATTCAACTTTCTTCTTTGTTTCCTTGGTGTTAAAACTGTCTTCCTAGAAAGACAGGGCACCACTGATATTCTACAAGTGCTCAGTAAGAGTTGAACTGTACTATGTAATAGCGGGTGCAACTGACTTGTACTAACAAGCTGACTATTCAAAACAGGAATTGCTCAGTCTTTTGTACTCTAAATCACACGTGTAGTGGCTATTGATTTGGATGGTAACTTGTTTCCAACCAAATACACAGGACAATACAAACCTTTGTGCTTAATTAGTTTAAATCATCTGAGATTGCATCTGTGTGACATTGCTATCTGAATCCCTCCCAATGTAAAGGATTTCCCTACTTGGAATGGATGCAAAGGTGACCATCCTTCCACCTCTCAAATCTGAGAGGACAGGGACTGGTCTAGTCCAGAGTGGCTCTCCTGGGTGCCTCCTCCCACCTGCAGACCCCATTTCTGCATGCCTGGAACGTGGGGCCCGAAGGTCTCTTCCAGCTCTGACACTCTGCGGCAACCTGCTCAGGGTGTCTCCCAGGGCAGCTTCTCTGGTTGGCTTCCTCGCCAGAAGGCTCCCTGTGATCTGACAGCCCATACGTCTGAGGAAATAGGACCTACGTTTTTTTTTCTGGAGAACTCTAGGCAACTACTGCAGCCTGCCTCCTCCAGTGCGGAGTTTCCAAAGAGTTGGCACGCTGCCCAGGTTTCCTCAGAAATTGGGGGGGTGTGAAGCCAGGGGATTGTTTTTATACTTTGAGCTACTTCTTCCTTCCTGTACCCGTGGAGGGACACAGGGAGTGCCATTTGTGTACCTTGGAAGTTTTAAGATGTGCAGAGATGGTCCTATTTAAGGCCAAAAATTCTTAAATGTTACCCCCCAAAATAATACATCAATTATCGTCATCAAAGCTCGGTTTCAGATTTCTTTCTATAGGAGAGCCTCATTTCTCAAAAAGTTGAAGTTGAGTTGTGAAACAATCAGCTTTTTGGTTAAATTAGATTGTACTGTACTATAATGTACTACAACTGGTTTCCTTGCTTATTCCTGAACGGCTGGGTGCCAGACCTGGGGCTAGGTACTGAAAAGAGTTAGAAAATCAACAGGACAAGATCCCAAGTTCACAGTCCAGCCCGAGAGCCAGACATGCACAGATAGCTCGAAAAGAGAATTCAGGGAAATTACTCTTTAGAGGATGCAATGATGTTGTAGAATACTGTTCCTAAGGGCAAGGATGAAGGTCCTCAAACTTTAACAATTCTATGGAATGTTGTCTTTAAATAAAAATCACTCACTCTGAGAGTGCTCCGACAGCAAACAAGACCTGAAGAGCGACTGAAGTCAGTCACCAGGCTGTCTTTTTGAGCATAGGATGTGTGGCTTACCTGTGACATAAAAGTTTATGTTTCTCTCCACAGTCCCAGCTTTATTAGAAGCCATGCAGCTGTAGGTCCCAGAAATTCTGGAGTCAGCCACAACCAAGGTGCTAGCAGTCTGCAAAAGACAAGGAAATTTTAGCTTGTGATAGGATGAAGAACCATTTGAACATCTGTCAGCTATTTCTGCGCATTGAAGTGATTCAGCTTTTCATTCATTCAACAAAGACAGTAATTGCATGAGTGGTGGTTACCAGAAGGCTCTCCCCTTTCCGAGTCCCAGCAAGAATGGAAAAATAACAGGAAAGCAGGTCCTCAGTAGACCGGAGCCTATGACGTCCGCCTCGTATGAGGGTTTCAGGGTTATTTATCTCGTGCTGCTGGTGCAACAATTACAGACCTGAAGCTGAGATGCGGGACTGCACGTCCTACTCTCTGAGGTGGTCAGTTCCACGTCAAGGAGGGCAACAGGTGAGGCTGAGGCCTTCTTTCATTTGGATGGCCTGAGATCGTGGGTGCTCTTTGGGAACAGGAACCTTAGCGTGTTAAGTGAGCAGGGACAGAGGAGATAGGTTGGCCGAATTAGTTTTTTTTTTTTTTATGTGCTCAAAGACTGTGGCATTGTAGCCCGATGGTACTGGAGGAAAGGAAGGAGAGCTCATTGAGATTATCGCCTGTGTTTGTAAATTACTCAGTTTCTCAGTCTGTCAATTCCTCCTCTAGAAAATGAAGATATAAGTTATGAATTAATTAATTCAATGATTATTTCACTAGACTTTAGTGCTGCTATTTGACAAGTCAGCCCCTGTTGCAAAAGGACTAGGAGTCAAATTTCTGTAAACTTGAGAGCACTTTAGAAAGTGTATGTCTCAAAAAGCAGTGAAACACAAATTTCTACAATGTAAAGACTTGCATTGCTATCTCCTTTTAAAGAGAAAAATTAGTAACATGAAAAAATTGTCGAGTTTTAAAATCCAACCCAACCTTGCAAAAAATTAATGCATACTATTATGAAAAAAAATGAAAAAAAGCAAGTTTTTTAATATTTAAAATTATTTTTAAAATGTTGACCCAGTTACTTATACATTGTTGCAGCCTACCTCCTCGGACACACATAAGTGGCTTTGAAGTTGTACAGGCTGTGTTCATGCATCCAGACTAATGAAGGGTCCTAGCTGAAGTATAATGGCCAAGTGGCTTACAGGCTAAAGTACCATACAGGCTGAAATGTGACCGTGGACCTTCTAAAGTGGTCAACACAAATTCTAGAAAAAGCCTTACATTTTTTCTGAGTTGCCAAGTAATGTGCTAGGCACATATCCCATTCAATAACTTTAAGCTATTTCTGTCTTTGTTCTATAGATCAGGAAGACTAAACATACACTCCTTATTTTTAGTCAAGTTCATTGCTCCACATTCTCTGTAATTGTCACTATGGTATAGTGAGTATTACATGATAGTTCCTCTTCTGTCTGTTTGATCTATTTAATTATATATATACCCATATATCCTTTGTGTATTATTGAAATTATTGGAAATAAAAGAGTCTACACCATGTGGCATTTTTCATTCAATTTAGCAAACATTTACTGAGCTTTTACTGGGCATTGCCCAGATGATTTAAGGGAGACAGAGATGAATATGACAATCCCTATTCATAACCTTGAAGGACCACTTTAAGATTATAAAGAAGAATGTCCCTACTTGAAAATCAAATATATATTACTCTCTTTTGCAGAGGAACACTCACACAAAGACAGATAAGCAGTGAAGTGCATGGAAGAGAGCTCAGGTGTCTCCCTTTTGATTATTGATCTGTAAGAGGTGGGGAGTAAAGAACATTCCGGATAGCCATTTCCTTTGAATTAGTGCATCCACCACCTAAGGGTCATGGAAGAAAATGAAAGCAGTTAGGAGAGAGGGTTGTAGGTGGCAATGTGGAATTAAGTGTTAGTTGGTGGCAGCTGGAAGGACATGTCTCAGCAAACCCGGGCTCAGACGCTTGAAGCAGCATGCCACACATTCAGGTGCAAGGGGCACAGATTGGGGCGGGGGGGGCCTCACAGCCCCTCCCTCACTGCTTGCCTCTCAGCTAAGTACTGCTTTCTTATGGAGTTAGCTCTTCAGTGTTTTCCCTAATGAGCCTCAGCAGAACCTTATTTAGAGTCTCAGATTTATTGTTTCTCAATAAATAGGTGAAAAACTCATTTCTCTTTGGCTTGAGAATATGATATTATGGACAGCAATGACCTGAATCTGAAAGTTATATTTGGGTCTCCATTAAGAATTATTATGATTTCACTGAACTCAAAGCAACTAAGAACAAGAACTGGGTTCCATGGCGAAAGGAATTCATCAGATGTGCAAATTTGCCATATTTCAGACCTGTGCAGGCACAATCTGGGGATGGCTGTTATACAAGACTCCAACACAGTCAGGTAACTCAGAAGTTTTGTATGATCAATGAAGCTGAGATTCCTAGAAGTGAAATGAACCCAGGTCTCATGATAATGCATGGGGGTCTCTTATTTTGACCGTGTGGACTCTTCTAAAACAGACACCTTACTTACAGTGAAGTGTGCCACAGAACTCACCTCTCCAAAGCTTCTATTGAAATTGAACTAGAAAATGACATTGATGGGAGTTTTCATTATTTCTTTGGTTCTGGGTACCTTTATGTAGCCCTTGCTATGTGCCAGACGGTGTGCAAGGCATTATCTCATCTGACCCTCCCCCGGGCTCTAAAAGGTGGGTGTATTGTCCTCTTCTGCACAAGAAGCAACTGAGGTCATAGGAGGTTAAGTGATTCACTCAAAGATATGCAGCAGCACAGGCAGACCTAGACAGATCTGATGCAGAGGTTTGTCTGAGTCCAGTGCCATCATCTTTACATGAAACTCCTTCTTACCCTAAAACTATTTAAACTGATAGCACAGATCCATCGTAGAGTTCTATTTTTGAACTGGGTTTTTCCTCGAGAATACTTCCTTTAGCCAGCAGAGACAGCTCACATAAGCTAAATGCTACCATG
>VMDR010015791.1:0-21901 GCA_007922815.1 Macrotus californicus | reverse complement strand
ATATAATTAATCTGAAGAAATTATAAACTTTTGAGAAACGATGTTTACATTTCATGGTTCTACTTAAAACATTTGTTTTTCTCTTTCTTTCAGTAGGAAGATGGCCTTGTGTGTTTCTTTTGGAACAAAGAAGACAATATTGCAGTCACAGCTTAAGTGATGCAGAAGATCAGATCACTGGAGGCTGCCCCGTTATGTATAGTTTACCATTATTTTCTCTTCATTTCTTTAAAAATTGCTTCTTAATACCAGTTTAATTGGATTCAATAAATTTGGTATTTTTAGAATACCTACTACATGATGGAATAATACTAAGTTATAAGGAGGAAATTTATAAAAATCAGTCAGACATAATCACAGTGTCCACTGTATAATAAAAAATTACTATGCATGTAAAAAAGAAAAAAATTTTAAGTGACTTTAAAAGATAAAAGCAATTAATAATATAGAAATTACCCAGATGCTGGAATTAGCAAAGAAGGAATTTAAAGCATCCATTGTAGATATGTTGAAGAACTTAAACAAAACACGAATACAACTGGTGCACACATGAGAAATTTCAGCAGAAAATGGAGAGTACAAAAAGTTGAATGAAAATCCTAGAACGAAAAATACAATATATAAAATAAAATATTGGCTGGGTGTTTAATGCAGATTGGAGACTACAGAAGAAAGGGTTAGTGAAACTGGGGACCAATTCATAGGACATGGACCGGTGGGACAGTGTTAAGCCATCTAACATAGATACGACATAAGTTTCAGGAGAAAATATAAAAGAGTGCGACAGGCAAGATTTCGAGAAAATAATCATTGAAATATTTTCAAATATGGTGAGAATATTCAAGAATGTTGGCAAACCTCAAGCAGAATAAATACATAAATACAAAAATATCACATCTAGGAACACCCTTAACTTATCATACGATAGAGTATACTGAAAATCAAAGATAAGGAGAAAAATCTTGAAAGCAGCCAAGAAAAACGACTTGCTGTATTCAGAGAAACAAAGATAAGAATGGTGGCTAACATTTTCTTTTGAGCATTAAATCTCAGAAGCAAATGGGGTTATATCTTCGAAGTGCAAAAAGAAAAAATAAACTGTCAAGTAAAAATTCTATATCCAGCAAAATCATTCTTCAAAAACGAGGGTGAAATGAAGACATTGTTAGATAAACAAAGGCTGAGAGGAGGTGTTGCTGCCAGACCTGCCACGAGCCCACGGCAACAGCGGGGCTTCGGGCGGGGAGAAGGGCGACCGAAGGAAGTGCTGGTCTACGGGAGGGCATGAAGCGTGAGGAAGCGATACGGTTTTTCTTACTTACCTGTCATCATACCTCTGTTTAAAGCAAAAATAAAACAAAATAAAGTAACACTACTGTAGTGTTTATAACACATATTAGGAGTGAAAAAACATGACCATTCCACAAAGCACAGCAGCAGATGGAATGACCCTGTTACAAAGGTCCCGTCGTTCCAGGCGAAATAGAGCTTTACACACATAACTAAGTCTAGGTACACTGCACACTTAAGTCACAGATACTTATTGTAATCCTAAAAGCATCGACTAAAACAACATATTTTTAAAACTAGATTAGCACCAAAAGGTAGATTAGTACTAAAAGGCAGATCGGCAGCAGGAAAAAGTAAAAATCCAGATTGTAAATACTTGTGGCTGCGCAGGCCCGATAACGGCTCAGTCTCCCCACTGCAGCTCAAAAGCAGGCCAGGACACAATGTAAATAAACGGGCATGGCATTATTTTGATGAAAATTCATTTACAAGATCAGGCAGGCAGTGGGCTGGATTCGGCCCATGGGCCATAGTTTGCAAGCTCCATGACTAGACCAGGACCAACTTCAGGTGTGCTGTCCACGTAGTTACCTGATGTAATTCCTGGTCCATGTACTACAACATCCACTGTGTGTTGTGTAAACATTGGGCAAACCAGTCTGCATTGTACCCGAAAAATAAATAAATATAAAAATAAAATGAAAATAAAAAGGTAGATTAGAATTTTCCTGGAATATAAGGATCACCTCTCAGTTTGTGGAAGTCCCACAACCTAAAAGAGGACCTAACATATACTGAGTTCTGAACAAATGTTAAATTAAGCAATAAATAGACACTTAAGTAAATAAAATTAACAGAATAGGGAGTGATAATCATCATAAAAGGCAAAAAGAAAATATCATTGGAGATTACCGAGAGTTTATCAAGATTATCATGTAGAAAGCAGATTAAATAATTTTGATTTTTCACTTATGGAAAGTAAAGGTATTATGGGTTCCTTGTACATGGGGGTGTTTCTTCTAACTGTGGTAGAGAAGAACCTAGAATCTCTGCTAAATCAAGGCACACTCTTCAAGCATTTGCTCCAAGGTCCCTTGAACTCCCAGATGAGGAGAGGTCGCCTGTCAAGCACTGTGATAATACCATGTGCTTCTCTCCCATGTCATTCACCATGATCAAAATTTAATAATTATTTATGTCGTCGTGTCTTTAACATCTGTCTCTCCCATTAGATGGTGAGCTCCGTGAGAGCAAACAGCATCTGCCTAGCTCATGGTCACATCCACAGCACAGTGCTGACCAGAGAGCTCACTGATAATGCCTGGTTGAATGAATTATAGCACATGAGTTGGGTGAGATCTTATAAATCATCCGGCTATTACAACCATGTCATTTTACAGATGAGCAAAGAGACCACAGCAACAAGTCCTTGAGCATGTAGATGGTCCATTTGGGAATGGAACGACTACAACCTAAATTTGCAGGCCACCAGGCCAAAGCCCTCTCTGTTGGGTCAAGCTGAGCCTCCGCCCACTGCCCCATCTCCCTCTCTCATAGGAACATAGTCAGTGTTGTGAGCATAACATGTGACCACCAAGCAAATTATTAACACAGACTTCACAGTCGTGACGCTGGCCTTATCAAGTCATAATATTCTAGCCAAGTGAACAGAAAGGATAGTGCGTGTCTATGTATGTGGGATGACTGAAAAACGCCCTCGATTTTAAGATGCTCTCAAAGTTTCTTCAGAAACTATTTGCATATCAGTCTTGTGAATAAATGAGAAGTGGCGAGTCCTAACCAAGGACATCTAATGTGAGATCTTAAAATGCAGAGGACTAACTGTGACCCCCTGTCAAGCTGATAAAAATAAAATGAAAAGCAATAGACACACTCTCATAAATTAGATCAGAAAAAAAGACAGTGATTTTAATACAAAGACTGTGAAAATTTCCTTCTCTTTTCATTTATTTCTCCTGTAGATGTGACCCTATCTTTCTTGTTTACTGTGCAAAATCAGTTAGCTATGTCCATAAAGTTACCACACAGGAAATATAGTCAATAACTGCACGGTGCCAGGTGGGTACTGGGAATATCAGGGGAACACTTTGTAATGTATATCACTGTCTAACCACTATACTATACACCTGAAACAAATACAATATTAAAAGTAAACTGTAAAGATAAATAATAATAGTTTTAAAAAAACACCATTTCTAATTCCAGGGCCTGGGTCTTCTGTGCTCCAACCCCCTCCCTCAGCAAGAGTCCAACACCTCACTCATCAAAGAAGACAAGGCTGGATTAGGGCTTGACAGGACCATGTGAAAAAAACAAAGAAACCGTGAGGATGGTCATTTCCTCCACTGAGGAAGTACTTCTACTAACCCAGTCCTTTGCTCTAGTTCACAACCCAGGTCTTCCCCAGGACAAAGCCTCCCTAGCAGCAGGGACACCCTGCCAAGGAAAGGACAGCTCAGCTCTGCTGCTCACTGCTGCATTGCCCTTTCCAGGGATTCTGGGAAAGGCAGCCTTCTCCCAGTGGATGGCATCAGAAGTTCTAAAGCAGATTCTGGGGCTCCTGAGCCTCAAACCTCCCATTGCAACAGGCAGTGGTGAGGAAGGGGAAGAAGCTGATCCAGCAAGTTCCATAAGCCACCCCATCTCTGAGATCTCTCATCAGCAGACTCTGCATCCTTTTCACTCCAAACTCCTCCCTCACCTCTGAACTCAGGACCCTGTGCTTGCAAGATGAGCAACCACAGCTCAGTGATGACCAGGAGGGATGTTCGGGATGCCCGGTCTGCCCCCAGGTCCCTTTCACTCTCACACTCTTCTCGTCCCTCTGAATGTCCCCAGGCTTTTTTTCCCTATCGCTTATAAAGCAACAAAGAAAAATACATTATAGAAAACTTTTTAATGGAAAAGGCTTCTGCAGGATACACAATTCAAAACCACAATTTATTTTCCACTGTGCACTAGCTCTGTGCAGTTGGCACTTATTTGAGACACATTTCAAAGTAAATATGTTTGTGGTTCAAAGATAAGCAAGTTTTTAGAAAACGATCAAAAGGACATTTTCTTCTTCTTTGTTGCTGGTGGAAAAACCCCCAAAGAAAGAGGAAATAGGGTGGAAAGACAGTCTCTGACTTATACATGTGTAGACCCATGTCCAGTTCTCTGGAAATCCATCAGTAGATAGGATAATCAGGGCTGGGATCTACCCCACTACCCTGAGCCCTCCCCCTGCTCAAGTTAGGTTTTGCCTTCAAAATAATGCAGGTAAGACATGACAATAACCACAAGTGATAATTAAGACAGTTTTTTAAAGCTTTGTCTTTATTATAATAATTAATTTCATATGTGCTTTAAATTAAAAACCTATGTTAATTCAAAACACAAAATTAAAAAGGGAAGATTCCATGTTAACAAGGCCTCTGTTTGCATCAATTATAACTGAAAATTGCCCTAATGGAGACAGCAGAGAAATAAGAACAAAACCCAGAAAAGGCCAATCTGGACTCCACCTTGGCCATCATAAAGGGGCACAAGTCAGAGGGCAGCAGTGGCCCAGCATCCACAAGGGAGCTGCCAGCCACTGAAGACCAGGCAGCTCTGCTTCCTGGAGGATGCTGCACTGGGGGTCGTTCACGCATGCTATCCCTTCACAGGCTGTATTTTGCCTTTTGCCCAATATAGAATATAGTTTGTAATAGAAAGCAACAATCTAATGCCATATTAAAGGACCTTAGAGAAGGGCTTGCCAACTTCAAGGCCTTAAACCCCTGGGAAAAGAGTTAAACCTCTGGAGAAACAAATGAAAAATAAAATTCTGGTATAACTTTCTTGTTACAACTTTCGATCATTCTATCAAAGAAAAACAAATTCTTCATTTTTAAAGCACGTGAATGCTGCAATGGCACAAAAACTCTAAGCTTCACTAAAAGAATGGGAAGATCTACCACCTCTTTGTTTTGGGGGGAGCAGGGGGACTAAAACTATATAACTCGAAGCTATACAGTTTAGGAAATTTCACAAAACACTTATATTTCCTAAAAGAAAAAAGACTCCTAAACTCCCTCTGCTCCTCCTAAGCTAACAGTGTGGGGACCTCCTCAGCATTGTTTCACGGTGAGCAGATGGTAGTCTGAAATTTTTTTGATAAAAACAATCCACTAGCAGGGGTTGCCAAGAGGTCAGCAGGACCCAGATTAACAATTGATCAGCTCTAATGGACCGTCATAGCAATAAACTCAGAGCCCATACACAGAACCTGCTGCCCCAGTAATAGCAACGAGGCTGACACTCAAGCTGTTAACAGACTTGTGCTTAATAGCTTCGATGCGTTGCAGCTTCAAAACCTTCATCTCAGCAGACAGGCATTCTTGGATGCACATGCATTCTTTCAAAGGCCTCTCTTTTACAGGTTTCCACAAAAACTCACATGGTTTACTCTGACCCAGAGAAGATTTCACAGAAATCTGAGTTCTGGGTAGTGAATGACGCTCTGTAATATTGACAGGTTATTTCAACATCCTCTTGTGTTCATACCACAACTGTGGCCTCTGATATTTCTTGTGTCCTCATACAAAACAGACGACTGGACAGGAAGAACTGGGCTCCCCCTCCTTGTTCCCAAGAGAACAAAAGCTGTACCACTGCAGAGACTCATTTTGTTGTTCTCTGGTTGTTTTTTGTTGTTGTTGTTATTGTTGTTGTTGTTGTTGTTTTTTGCTTTGTTTTGTTTTTGAGAGAGAGATGCCAGTGCTGCATTATTCATGGCACCACATCTGACAAGGAATCACTTGTGTTACACCAGGACTTTATTACAAAGCTTTAAAATAGTAAGGACGCCAGAACACCCTTAGCAGTTAACAATAGCTCCAGATGGACAAAAAGAGCAGCTCAATGGTAGTTGAGCTAAAACCACAAAACATTGTTCCTCTGCTAAAGGATAAAAATCCCCTGAAGTCAATTAAAGTATTCCCTCCCTTACTCACCTACCTTACTAGACAATTGATCTCAGACTAAAATTGATTGTATGAGCCATTAATACCATATTTTCCAAAACAATCCTGATTTCCAAGAATCTTTTCTTGCCTTCCTACAAAATCATTCCTTCCAATTGGACCAATGGATCCAAATGTTTAGTCCAGAAAAAAAACAAGAAGAAGGGCATTCTCTTACATAAACACAATACAAGGGTCAAAATCAGGAAATTCAACATTGATGCAGTATTGTTATCTAACACACAGTCAATATTCAGATCTTTGTTTCTGGTCAGAATTCATTCAGGATCACACATTGCATTTAATTGTCATGTGTCTTTAATGTCCTTTAGTCTGGAACAAGTTCTCTATGTTTCTTTGTCTTTCTTCACCTTGACGTTTTTGAAAAGTCTAGCCAGTTACTTTATGAAATTTTCTTTACTCCAGATTCCTCTGATGTTTTATCATGACTAGACTCAGGTTACACAGTTTGGACATGTGTGAAAGGGTTCTGCACAGGCAACGCTGAGCTGGTCCTGGTCACCACATCTCCAGGCTCTTGCTGTCATAATTGATGATATTAACTTCGGTCGCCTGTTCAAGACAGTGTCTGCCAGCTTTTTCCATCATAAAGCTGCTATTTTCTCCCTTGTAATTAATAAGTAATGTGTGGGTGGATGTTTTAAGACTGTCAATGTCCTGTTCTTCAACAAATTTTTATCTCCTAGTTTTAGCATCCATTGAAGATCGTTGTCTAAGTCAATTAACACCATAATTCTCTAACTCCATCATTTCTTCTATATTTATTAGTTGGCATTCCACTGTAAGAACTCCCTTCTTATTTATTTGTATATTTATCTTTTTATCTGTCTGTTTATCAAAATGGACTCATGGATTCTTATTTTATTCAACATTATAATCTAAGCTGATTTGAGTTGAGTTTCTGTCATTTAGTGTCAGAATATCCCTAAAAAGGACTTCCAAAACTCCTGAGGAGAGGAAGACAATTTCCCTTGGCAATGCATACAAGAGGTCCTTACAATTGTCACACTTATAAAGGTGCTTCCTGAAGCTGCCATTAAATCCCTCTGGCCACTCCAGGAAGTCCAAACCCTCTGAAAAGGAGGCATACTGAAGTCAAACATGACCAGTAAGTGGCCCCTGGATCTTCCTATAGCCACCACAGAGTTGTGGCTATAGGAAGGCAAGAGGCTTCTTGCTATATTCAGCTGATTTCTCTGCTCCTTTTCTTGCAGCTCTGCTCAAAAAGCTGGGCTGGCTTCTCCACTGCTCTCCTGCTGTTACCAACAATGTCCAGAACGTCTCCATCTGCCCCTGTAACTTTTTGTGCTTGGCTTATATTCCTGGCTCTCTATGCTTCCTATGTTGGGTATTATGCCTGAAAATTACCCCCAGAGGTCAGGTTTGACATTTCTGCTTTCCCTCCAGACCTGTTCTTCACCCTTCTCTACCCAGTGCAATGCCTCAGGAGGCTGAATCAAATCAACTACACCAACAGTTGGATTCAGCCAGTGGTGGGTACCAGCAAGAGGTCAGAAAGCCAGAGATTGTTATTGGGCTCTCTTGCCCCCAAACTGCCAGATCACCGTGGCTGCACCTCTCTAGCAAGTACCCTCTCCATAGAGCTACTCTCCTGGCTTCTGGAAACCACTCCATCTCCTGTCTCCTTCAGGCCAGGAGTACAGCTTGCGCTGGGGAACACCACTATAACTTGTTGGTTTCATTTACCATACATTTGTAAATATTCTCTTTTTTAAACTTTCCTCACTTACACCATTTGATTGTTCATTCTTCTACCCACAAGGCAAAAAAAAAAAAAAAAATGTAAGTAGTGATGACAAGAAGTATATCTACGGGACAGGGATACAGCCAAAGGCTATCTTAGGTATCACCAACTTTTTTTGTGCTTGAAGATTTATGTCTGTCTTTATCTTTTCCATATAAATGAAAACATAGTAAAATTTAACACTATTTCCTAATTGTGACCACATGCCACTAAAGAACTATGTTCTATCTAAGCATAGACTTAAGGATTAAGATTCACTCCCTCTGTTTTTCTAGCTGTAAGGAAAACCACAAAACTCAAAATGTCAACACAGATAAAATTTCCTCCAGGAGGGACCCAAAGAATCCTACAAGTATTATTCAACTCACTTGTTGCCTTTTACTATGATTTCTCTGTACAAGACAACGTCAACCGCCTTCTCCACCAGACACAAGTGTGCCATCATTAGCTGTGAGATCCACTACAAGAAATTTATTAAGTGGGTATTCAAATCCCACATCTGTAAATGATTTAATTTTTAAAGATAATTAACAGGCATTCAACATTAGGTCCATCCCAACGTTGCTTTCAATCACTTAAAATTCAGCCAAAGGAATGTCTATATTCTGCTCTGCATCTTACCAATTTACCATTAAGCGCTCTGGTGATTGCTGTCAGTTGACTGATTAACTCCCCTGAAACTGGGGAGGGGTTCGTCCGACTCTGGTTATGTTCACGAGCGTCTGTCATCCCCACTGCAGCTATCATGGTAGAAAACGGTTGAGGATAGCTGCTCTCCTGCCTTACCAAGAAACAGGCACATTTATTCCTGCTCTGTACCATCCTCTCAAAGCCCGTCTTTCCCAACCAGTGAAACCTAGTACTCCTGGTATACCTAGTACGTCTCCTCGGACAGCAAACACAGGAAACAATGTAACTCAAACTACAATCACTTACCTGCAAGTCTGCATCGAATTCATGTTTCAGGTGTGCTTCTTCAGCAGCCTCCACGAGACGCTGGAAAGGCAGAAAGCAACATGAAGGGTTACACGTGTGGCCTGGACCCCCTTTCAACAACGTGAAAAGATCGGGTTTTTGTCACTGCCCCCAAATAACAGATTATATCATGGCACATTCATTGCGACGGGTGCCTTTGTTCCCATGAAGCTGAAAATAGTAACGTCGCTGTCAAAAACCTAGTTTTTGCCTTCATTATTCATTCATAATTCTTCCAACAAATCTATTGTTGTGTGTGTATAAAGGCGCACGTGTTCTGCACCTGTTTTTGTAACAATTCAAAGACACTGGCCTTTGAGGCCCTATAGGGACTCCAAAACCTACCTAGAAAAGTGCATTCTTTGGGTAGAGAAAGTCCTTAGTCAAGATTTATTAAACTAAATTGAGTCCAACTCTAAGTGGGCTAACTTCCCAACTATTTGGAAAACATTACTTATTTTAATTGCCTGCATCATTCAAGGTCAATTCTTTCTGCACCCAGTTCTAGTATGTAATTATCAGGTGACAGTTACTTGAATTTTATGGTACATCAATGCCTTTCTGACAATCTGCATCCCAATAATAAAATCACTGAAATTAAATCAACAAGCAGTACCCATAAAATATATAATTATTCATCTTGGCCAACTAAATTCAACCAATTCATATTCTTATGAAAACAACTTAATGAAATTCCATGTAACAATTATTCAACAACCAAAATCATTTAACTTTAATTTGAATTTGCCAGTAAGTTATTTCCCACCATGAAAATGTAGGCAAGAAGATATTGCAGAAAACTCATTTAGTTAAATAATACTGCACTGAAATTTCACTGAACTAAGAGCAAAACCTTTAGGCCCAAATAAAAATTCAACTACCTCAGTTTTTCCCACGTTAATCTTGCAGCCTATGCTTAAACTTGCTTTTTCTTGAGATAACATAGACCTGAATTTGATAAGGCCATGCTTTAAAACTGATGACATCAGTATTAACCTCTAAATGATCACAAATCCACAGACAAATGTTCCATGAGTAATTATTAAACTGGACATATAAAAAAAAGAGGCTGAAAATGTTTGGGTAACTTTAGGCTCTAGGATAGAGTGCTGAAACCCCCTCTCTTCATAGGGGCTTAAAAAGAAAGAGATAAGCCACTGAGAGACAGTGCTGTCTGCAGACAAATCTGGGAGGTCTGGCAAATCCAGCTATCCACACTCCCATCCGATGGTCGAGAAGGGGCTTTCCCTTTTCTGGTCCGTCAAAGAACAGACCCCAGGAGACATGACAGGGCCAGAGACAGAAGACCCAGTTCTAATTCCAGCCATGATGCCACCCACTACAGTTGTTAAGATCTTGGGCAAGTCCCTTCCCCTCTCTGGGGCTAGTTTCTTCATCCCACACACATGAAAAGGTAACCCCAGAGCAGTGGTTCTCAAAGTGTAGTCCCCTACCAGCAGCATCAGTTTCACCTGAGAACTTGTGAGAAATTCGCATTCTCAGGCCCCATCCCAGTCCTGCAGAATCAGAAGCTCTGGGGGTGGGCATAGCAACCTGCTTTAATAAGCCTTCAGGTGATTCTGATGCTGCTAGAGTCTGAGAACCACTGTCTAAAAGTACCACTTGTCTCAGACCTTACCTCATCCCTGCACCTTGCTTAATGAGCTCCACCAATCCTGCAAGGTTTCTCAACTCTCATTCATCTTTTTAAAACCTCTGTACATATGTATTTTCACTCCAAGACATAAAATACTTTATACAAGAGAGACATAAAATGGAGAGGATGAGAAACAGAGAAAAAGGAAAATAAGGAGAGACACTGTGTATGTAGAGGGGCTATGCTGGCCCCAAGCATAGTTGGGGTCAGCTTTCAGTGGGCCATGGTCTTCCTGGAATCATCTCAGTGAAGCTTGTCAGCCTCCCAGGATCACAAGACATACCAGAGTCTGCAAATGTTCTGATGTGGGCCTGGGCAGATAAGTGACAGGCAGTGATATAACAAATCAATGTCTTTGTGAGAGCTCATTCTCTTAATCTTTGTAATAATTTAAAATTTGCATGCATGTATCATAAAATCAGTTCCATACTGAGTGTGTATAAATATTATACATGTCTGAACATTTCCATTATCAAAAAAGTCATGCGTCTTGATTATGTATGTACTTAAACACATAGTTGTTTTTTCATGGTGTCTAAGCATTCTGAAAATCCAGAAATGTGAATGAAATGTACAAATGATCAAAAGATAGGGACAAACTAAGTTCACAATGACCAAGACAGATAATATTGAAAAAAACAGTGAAGAATTGGTAATGTACTAAAAAAGCAGTGTGGGACCAACAAATAAGAGAACAAGATGGAAATGATAGGCAAATTGAAATTATTATGAAAGAGCATAGCATAAAATGCATTTCATATATAACATTTTATTTATATTTATGTGTATGTACATACATGTATACCATACATGCCATATAACATGTTCAAATATAATGTAACATGAAATGTATTTCAGCCACACACACTGCAGTGCAATACATGGGGCACAAGAAGGTACCACTATTATTGGAAACAACTCACTAATATTGCACTAATTATGAGATTAGCCAGAACACTGTGTGGAGCAGTGAGTATATGAGAATCTGAACCCTGCTGGCCAGTTTTTACGCTTACTTTCAAGTTAAAGTTTCTGTTTGCCTTTTCAACTTAATTTATCTTACACACCTCATGTTTCCATGAAGATATTTCCCAGCATGCTCATGACAAAGATTTAGGAAATAAGATTCAGAGAAAGATAGTCAACTGGCAGCTATACATAATAGTTGTCTTATGTGAAACAAATAAGTACTTTGGAACAGACCCTTCCTGCAATCAAGGGGTTTTCCCAACCTGTTCTCTGATGCCAATGGGAGACAGGCTTACATTTTATGAGAGAATTCAAGGGGAAAAACCCCAAGAATAGGCACAGCTGTTATGCACAATGGTAATGATAAGCAGCACATCAAGAACTATGTACCTTTTGAAAAGAACAAAGGATAGTTCATCTTCCCTCTGAAACATTCTTATAACGATAAACGAGTTAAAAGAAATAGTATCTAAGAAGAAAATCGTATGCCATAAATTTGTCTAAAAGAGAGTCTGCGAACAAAAGTTCCTAGTCTTAATAAAAAATAAATTGAATTATCATTTAAAAAAATCAAGACAACTCAACTTTCAACTCTGATGTTGGCCAGTAAAAAGTAACAACCTATAATGCCTCTTTCCAGCACAAATGTCCCTATCATGTAACTCAAATTAAGTATATTTTTAAAACAATTTTGATTATCATTTATAGGTAAGAAAAATCTATTTAAATATGCTAATATTTTAGTTATTACATAAAAAACTGCCACCAAGCCTGAGGAAAAGTGTTACTCTATCATATCTGTTAGAAAGGCAGTGTGCTTTTAATAATAATAAGTTAATTTTCTCTTGAATGAATTCCCCTTTGGATCTGCAGATGGGATTACAGAATTGTGACTGTGATTTTTAATTAAAGCTGAACACTGGAAATAAAAATGGTTTGAGGACTAGTATTCAAAACTGAGCTTTGAAGAAAAGAAAAACAGCAGTTTTGTCCACACGTCCCCTCACCCCATTTAATGCCAAATTCTCCCCTCTCCCTTTCATGCTGAAGCATTTCATTACTCAATAAAAACAATAACAATATACGAGAATAGGCAATATGTCCTGGAATTGGAATAAAGCACCTAAAGCTAAAACGTTGTTATTCATGAGTTGATGTACATTTCACTGACTTTTATACCTCTAAATCACTCTTCCCTTTTAGTGAAATAAATACAAACAAAAGCTATCTTTATAAGATAGAAATGCTGGAAGTCATGGACCTTGGATAGTATTTATAGCTATGGTGAAGGCAAAACTGCCAAGGGGAAAGCAGGGATATTAAAGCATTTCATTAAAGCCACATCCTATTTCTTGTTGCAATGACCCCATGTCATCCCTACAACACCACAGAGTGTAGTCTCCCACCGCCTCCCTCAAAACACTCAAATCAAGCCCAGGGTTAAAGACATCGCAGAGGTCAAACTTCCTGTCACGGTCCAGAAGGGGAAACTAGGACACGAAGTCAAAGTAAAAATTGGATCAGAAGAAGAAAATGATTTTTCGTTCTGTTTGTATTTCATCCTTTTGTTCCTGGTCATTTTGGCCGACCAGGAGACTCAAGAGAAAGATGTGCACTGAGAGTGGAAAGGTACTGGAAGTGTAATCGCAGGACCAAAGGAGCCTGCCATTGGACTCCTACCGACTCTTTCAGAAGAAACAAATCCTGATCAAATGAAAAAAGTTTAAACAAAAATTCCCCCAAATGGGGGGGGGGGGGTCATTATGAACAAAATTCTTAAAGCAAAACCAATTTCAAACCAAAGATAAAAGTTGTTTTTTTTTATTTCTCATGATAAAGCTAAAAAGCATTGGCTCGTAAATGCTATTATAATGGAATATTGGAAGATTTCAAAGCACTTAGTATGTGTAGTGGTTTTCATTTAATGTTTTGCAACAATACATTTAATACTCATACCAGGGTTTTTATTGCCATTTTTTCCTAGAATATATGCATAACTCTTTCTCAAGTACTGTTCAAGCTCAACTAGGGGATTCTAAGGAAAATCTATAATCATTAATGGATTTAAGCTTCCTTGATGATTAACCTAGAGCTAGTTTTTGAATTATCATTAAAGCCAAAACAATAAGAGCTAAATGTGTAGAAAAACAACCAAAAGGAGTGACCCAAGAGAAGTTACAATCAGCACCACCACCACACCCAGTGTGGCACATTCACCTTTTCCTCACACTCGACCTGGTGGCTTTTGTTTTAAGGGCTAGAGTTGACTACAGTAAGTAACAGTGTGCAAATGGGGTCAATGCCATCTTAGCATCCTGTTTCCTGGCAGGGCTTGAACTCTGTATGCTGGCCATCTACAGAGGTGAGGAGAGAGAACACCCACAGCCTCTCTATACTCACAGATTTCAAACTCGGTGGATCTCAAAAACAAACTGAAAACTTGCTATCCTCCTTAAATGCCATCAGCACATCAAAAGATGTCTCCGGGAATCTGGACATAATGAGATCTATTTGTTCCCAGGATTAATTTCAAACACTCCTCTCTTGAAGGAAGGTCAAAAACACAACGGTTTAAGAACCACTAAATTAAAAACCAAAAAAGTAAGATGTTCAAATTTACATTTTCATTCCTTCTGTCACTGAAATCCCTTTCCTTCTGTTCTCAGGATAGAGGGTTTATCACTCTGTAAGAGCGTAGATTAATCTTCGCTGCTTCTGTTGCTAGAGTTACCTGATGACAACTCCCAAAGTATGCGTCTTGTGCCACCGGCGAGCCATGAAACAGCATGAGGTTTACAGAAGGGTGAGGGACATGCCTGAGGGAAGCAGCTATTCCACACGACAGGACAAATGACAAAGAATACTGACGGCTGGCCAGGAAGCTTCCTAGAAGTGACACAGGCTAAGCCCTGTGAGAGAACGGGAGGTTCTCCCAGAAGAAGGGAAGATGCTGAAAGACTGTTACAGGCCTATGGAAACGTCACAAACAAAGTTTCGAAGGCTGGGTCTCAGACATTTACACACAGGCACATCATTGGCTGGGTGACCATCAGAAAGTCAGCCTGGACAAAAGGAATAACCTGGAGGGATGGACACAACCGGACAAAAAGAAATCCAAGACTCTTCCCCCCCCCCAGCCTAGAATGCTAAAACCGCCATTAGAATCCTATCTGAGAGTTTAATAATATTTAGTAATCCTTATTGATACAAATGTTTTTAGTTTTCAGCTCCAGTAGAAGTGGCACATGTAATTCACCGACTATCAAGATGATCGTTTCTTTAGAGAAAAACAACTCTGATAAGGAGCCTTCATTATTTCTTTGTTCCTTCAGAAGAAATAAGCTTTGTTGCCCACGAATGAACATTCTGTATAAAATGACCTTCTGCCTGAAAGCTGCAAAGATTGCTTCTGCTCTAAAAAAGGCAAACATTTCGAAGTGGATTGTAAAAGCTAATCTATGAAGTTTCCAGAGAAAACAGGTAATGGAACAATAGAGCAAACATTTCATGTGTGTGGGAAAGCTCTCTTCCCTTCCGTCTACTCCTCCCCTTCCTGTCTCCTTCAGACTGTGTGAAGCTACCCCAGCCTTTCACAAGACAAAATAAGCCTAGAGTCTACATCAGAAAACGGGATCACAATCAATAACAAATTATCTTTGTTTCCACAGGAGATACCTGCTATCAATTTGAGGCTGATTAAATTAATACCTGTTATCAACATGAATGGCCTACTTCCAAACCAAAGCCATCTCATTCTGCATCTAAGGCTGCATTTGCCAAAGTGCAATATTTGCAAAGCTCTTGAAGGTGGAAACAGCCAAACTTCACTCCAAGGGGACTCCCCAAGGGCCAAGAGAGCTGGGGGGGCGGGGCAAGGGAGACAGAAGATAAGTCAATCCTATATTCCAGCCCAAATAATTTGTCCAAGTGATCCAGCATTTTAAAGAATAGTCTTCTGCTCATGTAACCCTCTGGGAATGGTTTAGAGTTGATTAGCAAGATCAAGGCTATTTTACCTAAACCTTATAAAGTCTTCTCAGGGCCCCTCAGTTCTGAGATAACGGAACCAGTTCTTTTGTGGGCAAGAGAACTGTTGTAAATTTCCCAAGGGGAGAGTCCAGGAGGAACAGGACTGTGACATTCTATCAGTTTGAGGACAAGCATTTCTTTCATACACTGGAAACCATCTATCACCGAGGGCTCTGACAGTGTGAATAACATTCTGTTCCAGATCTTGACTACATCCTTTCCAGGGCCTACTTTTGACCAGAACCCACAATGGCAGGGCTTGAAGGTACTGTCCAGCTAGCTAAGGAAGAGGGGAACATCTGCCTAAAATAAGACAGCTAGGACAAGATGAAGCACAGCCCAGGTAAGAGGGTGACAGTCTCCGTGGGCGAGTGTGTCCTACAGAGTTTCCATTCCTGGTGGTAGCAACAGATTTCCACCACTTTTGTTCGATTTAATTTAACAGGCGCTTGTTGAGAACCTATTAACTGACGAGAGCGGCAACAAGAACTGAGTGGGACAACAAGAAACAGATGACTTTGTCTCGGCCCCCGAGAAGCTTTGAGTCTTTCAAGCCCTGTGGCTCGGCAGAATCAGTGCAGTCTCAGAGTCCAGGGACAAGGACAAGTCATCGCACTCACTAGCTGCTTGACTCCGGGAAGAGCCTTTCTCCTGAGAGTCTTGATTTTCTTATCTGATGAACTAAAACGAAATGTCATCTTTAGTTTATACCTCTGGGTGTGAATTCGATGAGAACACACACACAAAACATTTCCACCAGCATCCTGCACAAGTGTAAGACATGATCATGATGAAGCAGGGGAAGGACAGGATTTTCAGGCATAGCACAGCTTGACTGGAACAAGGAAACTTCACAGAGTCTGTGCCTCCCACAGTTGGCTCTCGCATGGGGAGAACTTGGAAGAACTCCTCAAGTTCACAGTTACATGGAGGTTATGTGAAAGTTAATGCTGCTGCCAAGGAAAGGACTCCAAACCTTGTGTTCCCAAACACAAGGCTGAGCACCTGCTCCTTAAGGACTGGTTTTCAGAATCCACCATCTCTTTTTCAGCTTCAGCAGCAAAATCTGTGATCAGTGAGGCTGAAAATGAACTGAGGCAAGGGCCTTTATCGGAAGGTTTGACTGATGTCCTCAAAACGGCACAAGTACAAAAAGTAAGCTGTTTGCCAATGCAAGCTCCTTTGACAGATGGCACCGTGAGACTTAGAGTGTGTCAGGATGGCAAGTGTGGAAAGACAGGGAGTGTGGCAGGACGGGAAGTGTGGCAGGATGGGGAGTGTGGCAGGATGGTGAGTGCGGAAGGATGGTGAGTGTGGCAGGATGGGGGGTGTGACAGGATGGGGAGTGTGGCAGGATGGGTGGTGTGACAGGACAGCGAAAGCAAGTATGGCAAGACAGTGATGGCGAGTGTGGTAGGAAGGGGAGTGTGGCAGGATGGTGAGTGTGGCAGAATGGGGAATGTGGCAGGACAGCGAGTGTGGCAAGACAGGGAGTGTGACAGGACAGTGTGGCAGGATGGCGAGTGTGGCAGGACAGGGAGTGTGGCAGGACGGTGAGTGTGGCAGGACAGGGAGTGTGACAGGATGGCCAGTGTGGCAGAATGGTGAGTGTGGCAGGACAGGGAGTGTGGCAGGACGGCGAGTGTGGCAGGACGGCGAGTGTGGCAGGACAGGGAGTGTGGCAGAATGGTGAGTGTGGCAGGACAGGGAGTGTGGCAGGATGGCAAGGGTGGCGGAATGGGGAGTGTGGCAGGCAGCTCCCAGCCCCTGGGCCCCAACCATCATCAGGAAAGTAAAATTACCTTTCTCCCTGAACACGGAAAAATGAGGAACAATTTTCATGTCCATTCTGACATTACCTACTCAAGATGGATTTTTAGGTAAATTTGATGCAAGAAAAAAGCTACTTTAATTTCATTTTTATTCTTTCCTTCTATCCATCCAACCAGATGTTTACTTCCAGGCAACTTCAGTTTACGAGGCAACACATCGTGTTGGTCCAGAGAGCAAGTCCTGGGGTCAGACAGCCTGATTGTGAATCTAGGAGCAAAAGTTCTTAATCCACAGTCACTGCCCACTAATGTTAGCTCTTATCATCAATGATGTGACAATGCTGATGAAGATGACAACGGTGATGATGATTATAAGTGTGTGAGAAGAATTATGCTAGAGGCTTGGGCCAGGAAGATGACCAACCTGTCTACAGTTCATTTGGGAGGAAAAGAAATTAGACAATGTGACATGGGCTATACTAGGAAATGACATAAGGCGATAATAGCAAACAATTATTGGGTCTCCCATTTCCTGTCCTAGTGCTTCAGTCAATTAACCCAGTTAATTCTCACAACTGTCCTATGAAGGAAAGCACAGACATCATCTCAACTTTATGTGTGGGGAAAGCAAAGAGCAGGGAGGCTAAAGTGTATGAAAACTCAAAGCAGAGAGCAGATAACTCTGCCAGGACACGCTGCACCAGTTTGGGGAAGGTTTCAGAACTGATGTGACAGTGAGCCTGAGTTAAAGGATGAGTGGAAGTCAGCCAAGTGGCCAAGAGAAATGATGGGAAAACGGACAGCAAAGGCTCCAAGTGAGGAGTCTCGTGTGTCTACAGGGTGGCAGGTGGTTTGGAATGGGGAAGGTCAGTGGTGTTGGGGAAAGGGTCCAAAAAAGGCAGACAAGTGAGTTCAGATGAGCCAGGGCAATGAGTAAGGCTAAGGAATACTATGATCTGTGCACAGTTGTGTGTGTGTGGGGGGGGGGGGGGGGGAAGCTGACGAGGTCTGACTGAGCATAAAAGCAATACAATCAGCTCTGAAATTTAAATCATCTTTAAATTAATATGGTAGCAGTGTTGAAAAAAATAAATTAGAAGGAGAGAAATCTCAAACAAAGACTGTAGCAGACACCACTTGCTTTAAAGCCAGTTACTCCACAAATACCTCAATCCATCAGTGTGTCCTGTAGGTGCTCCCTACAAAGTATGTCCCATGTTTCACCACTTTTATCATGACCCCCCCTTGTTACAAGCCTAATCAAAGCCACAGGTATCTCCCCCTGGAAACTCCAGCCTCCAAACAGGCCTTCAGCTCCTTCTCCATACCCTACAATCAGCTCTTTACACAGTTGCCAGAAGGAGCCTTTTAGGAATAATTCTCAGGGCATCATTTCCCCGTTGAAACCCTTTAATCACTTCCCATCAATGATGACCATGAGCCACAGGCCCTTCATGATCTGACCCTGAATCCTCAGCTCCCCGCCCCCGCCACTGGCCCCAGACTGCCAGCCATCCTTCTGGCCCCACACCACCACATTTTTGTCTGTTGCTCTTGCTGTTCCCTTGGCCTGGAATGTTCTTTTCCTACATCCTCAGATGTTTGCCCCCTCCTCGTCATTCATTCTGTCCCTCAAATGACTCCTCCTTGGAGATACAATCCCCATCCCAACTCCAACGAAATGGTGATGTACTTCATGCTGAAGTAGTACGGAGAATTGGCCAATGCTCAAAATACAGCCGTGGGTCAAATTAAACATCTGTTAATCCTATCGTGTATGGTCCAGGGGCTGTATTTGGCTGGGAAAGTAAAGTTTATAAGACACACCTCCTTCCTTTGAGCACATCACAGTCTATGGCAAGAAAGAGAGAGGCAACCACAACTCAATGTGACAAAAGTTCCAACAGGAAGAAGCTAGGGATACCATGGGCATCCATCGAGGGACCAACTAGACCAGGCATAAGGGATACAAGAAGGCTTCCCATCCCTGTTGAGACCTGAATGACCTGAGCTAGCCCAGAAAACAAGAAAGAACATTTCAGGATGCAAGTAACAGGCCCCAAGGCAAAAGAGATGATGAATTCAAGAAATTACAGGCAGCTCATTGTCTGGGGGTGTAGAGAAGAAGGATTGGGGTGGACAGTAGCGACAATGAAGGCCAGGAAGTTTTAAGCAGCTTAACATTACCAAAATTACCTAGATTTTTTTAAATTATTAAAAGATGATCCAAGGAAATAAAGAGAATGACTGTAAAGAAGGCATGCTAAAGCTATTTAGGAAAGAGAATCTGTAGGACTTAGAGGCCAAGAGAACTTAGAGAATGAGGGAGAAGACAGAGTAACAGTCATTAGCTTTGCTGCTATTAGCCACTACCCAGTACTGCTCCCAGGAGATATCCAGGAACGGTCAGAGAGGAAGGTGGTGCTCAGGAGGAACATTCAAGAAAAGAAGGGCAAGCAGGAGCTGCAAAATATCACTGTAAGACTGAGAAATACAGTGATAGAAAATTTAGTGATTGAGAGTATGTTTTGGTTGGAGGCTGTTGATTCTCAGCACCATCTACAATGTCCCTTCTATGGCAGGGGCTGGAAGCCTGCAGACTACATGTGCTCAAGTTCCTTGCCAGCAGAGCTTCAGGTTAGATTCCTGAGAGATCTGTAAGGCAAGAAGAGGAGACACCAACATTCTCCAGTTGAGGTGATGGGCAAGTATGTGGGCATCTGCAGATGGCAGGTATCTTTTGCCTGTGCCATGCAGAAGCCTTCCTAAAATTTACCCACTGGGCCTTCAGACTGCTGTGGCCACTGGTAGTGGCTCCCTGTGACCAGGGCACTTCCTGAGTCTATGTACTTGGGCAGTAGCTTCCCTGACCCTCATGCCCCTAGTTCTTCTATCAAGTAACCTTTCAATTCCCTATATTAAACCCCTGCCTACTTGGAATACCTAAAGGTTTTTTGTTTTTCTGATCAAACCAGACTGGGAGAGCCAGGGGGTGACTGCGTAAGACCATTTCAGAGGAGAGGTAGATGCAGGGGACCAAGTGCAGAGAGCAGAGAAGTAGCTGATGGAAGATCGGGAAAGTAAGTCTAGAAATCCTATTTCAAAAAACAGAGAAAAGGAGGGAGGGAAGGAGAGGAGGAGGACAGATTTGGGCCATAGTGGGAAGGGAATGCTGAACGAAGGAAGGCTTTGAGATGAAAACATGCTCACATTAACAAAAGCAGTAATAAGAACTGTCCTGGGAAGCTCCCTGCAGACCCAGGTCGGGAGAGCTCTAGGATTCTCCCCAGGAACCAGAAAGCCAGTGGGCCCAGGCCTCCAATTCAAAGGGCTTTATAGTAGACTTTCCACATTATCTCCTAAAGAGATTACAGGTATAATCACAGAGAAGCCATAGCATCAGAAGGAGAACTTGTTTAAAGTTGCACCCCTTTCCTGGACCACACTGCCTAAGCTGCATGATCATTTTTCTTTACTGTACCCTCAATTTTCCTGGGAAGAGTTCAATTATATTATTTAAGGCACTCTTTAATAAAAAGCAGTAATTTGTTCATGTAAATATTTAAGATATATCACAATGTTCAAATATGCTTTGTCATTTCTTCATTTCATAACATACAGGATCCTTGAAAATCAAAACATCCAAACAGTCTGGGTCATGTGTGACTTTCAAAGAATGTGGGAAACAGGACCAAGCTAGCTTTTACTCCTCCAAGGTGAAGTTAAATGCATGTTCCTGCTGTGAAGTTTATTTCAAATGAAACCAAGAATGAATAATAAGAAAATAAAACTGTTTCCAGAATCTTGCTCCCCACACATTTTACACAAGTCCCTTGCATCAATGTCCTCAGAATAGGCCCTGTTCCCGCAATGTAGAAATAAAACTCTGAAGCCAGCATTATGAAGCTTGATGACACTTTCAGGAAAAAAATGACAGCTTCAACTCAAATCATGGGCAGTAAGGGAACTAACCCTCGTGGCGTGATACTATGTGAATGAGCTTTGGAGTCCACAGGTTGCTGCGTAAACCAAGGGGCTGGTTCTGAATGATGTGGGTGCACCTTAAACTCATTTTTTTGTTATTTTTCCCTTCTATTTCTCATATGCTCCTTCCTCTTGCATTCAAGAAATGACATTTTCACCCTCTGGAACCAGGCTTAACATTTTTAAATTTCCAAGGATGAAGAGCTAGCTTAAAGGCTAAACTTCCTCTCCCTTTTTTAATTCCCAGGTAATTAACTGAAGTTATATGTAAGATTTGAATTTTGATGGAAAACTACTCATATATTTTATTCTCTCAGCTTCCACTCTTTCTCCCCTGTGAACTCTTCATTATAACTTTATTTCTTTTTTTTTAAATTTATTTATTGTTGTTCATTTACAGTTGTCTGCATTTCCCCCCCCACTCCCCCAC
>VMDR010015790.1:0-21888 GCA_007922815.1 Macrotus californicus | reverse complement strand
AAATAAAAAAAAACTATAGAGATAGGTCTTTAGAAAATATTTAGTCCATCCCACTTCATCCAAAATTCCCTAAACAAGTATTTCCTAAGAGCTACGTCAAGATATTAAAATAAAGAAATCGTTATCTATGTTCAATAAAACATAAACATTTTCAAATAGACAGGAGAAATTTATTCATGTAAAGAGGATTAAATAAAAACCTTACCGGCAAAGTTCCAGGCAGAGATGCATCAAAAAATGATACCAAGGAATTTGGAGGTGCCGCAAAGTGGACTTGAGATCCAGAGAAGAGTTTAGAGTTGGAGGAAATCTGGGCATGAATTTCCAAACCTACCACAGCTGCCCATTCGTGTTCACTAAAGAGAAAGATATAATGGTTAAGAAATAGTTAGATCTATTACCGTATGTAAATTTCTACAAGCCTAAACCACAAATGTTAATTCCCTATTTGTTTTTAACTTATTAACATTTTATTTCCTTACATTAAAGAGTGCGTCATCTTGTCTTAGTGATTAAGTCAAAAGCAATTCATAATGAACACCTACAAGACCGGCAAAATGAAATTCATTTACAATGTGGCACACAGTTCACTGCACAAACAATAACGTGGTAGAAAAAGGAAAAATCTGACATCTTAAAACAGTTTAGAAATGAGTATCAGGTGGTGGCAATTGCTTGACTGACTTCAGTGAAAGGCAGCCTTTTCTAAATTAACTGTCTGTTATCAATTAATCACTCAGCAAGTGAAGAAAGCTGAACTTTCGAACATTTTTAGAACGAACATCAAAATTCTACTACCAGGGAAATAATGGTAAATAGTTGCACATCTCATTATTTTATAAAGAAATTCTCAGGTATGTTTTGAATTCATTTTATAACAATGGCTTGCAAATGAAATGATTAGTGACATGAATGCAATCAATCACTACTACATGACACTCTTCTGGAAACTCTGTGCAAAGGAAAACAGTAAACCATCAGATGTGGCACTTTTTGGTACCCAATCACCTTCTGTTCCCAAGATCTAGTGCTAGTTCCCTTTGCTGGTTTGTTTATGCTTGATTGCTATCAAGAAGCTGTTAAATGCTATCATCTCTCTTATCTGGCCACTGCTCTGTTGTGTCTTTATGAACATTACACACCCAGGTCCCTCTGAAACCCATGTGTCCTGGACAATTTGCAGATAGCCTGTTTACACACCCTCTCCAAATTTTGTCTGCTCCTACCCTGCTCTTCTCCCAAACAATTTTCTGTATGATCTAGATTTTTGTTTGCATGTATTGGATTTTGATCCAATCATTTCAACGTGTAAAGTTCTAATCTATAGTATTGTGAAATTAATCCCTTTTTTTACAGCATGTAATTGGAGGAATTAAATAAAGACTTTGTTAAAAATCCTGCATGTCACTAAAACATTATTCAAAGTATTTTTGCAGTTTCATTACATGAGAGAAAAAATACTTTCATTCACAGTGAGATGATTTAATTTATGAGAAGTATAGAAACTGAATGCTTCTGGACGCTTTCCCTCTGTTCTTCCAACTGAAAAGCAAAAGTAATACCAACCTAACTATCTCAAAGGATTCACGGATTATTAGGCACGTGCCTTACACTTAGTTATTTGAAAAGAAACTGTCTTACATAGTGAAGGATAAACAGCTGTTCAGAGGATAGCTAGCAAAATGAACCAAGCCCTCTACACACCCAGAGGAAAGACTTCTGGTATTGGCTGCATACTCTTAGGTCTAGACACGTGTGTTCAGCACGAAACGCCTCCACAGACAGGTGGTGCTTTCTGACTAATGACATTAAGCCCCCACGATCCAATTTGTAGGTAAAGGTTCCCTTTCTGCCTTTAGAACACAGGTGCCCTAGAGTAGCGCTAAATGTCAGCTAAGTAAGATCCCGCTTCTAGGGTCACAGACCCCATTGCAGGTGCTGGATCCAGCGTTGTGTGTTGATTTCGAGTCAAGAAAACACCCGGGACTTTACACTTGTGAATCTATTTGAGGAGAGCACTTTAGGTGTGGAGGCGGGGCTAACAGAGGGCAGGTTTTGTGCTTTCGGGGCTGCAAGTTACAGCCCAACCAACACCTTCCCGCTCAACACTGAAAAAGAACAAAACAAAACTGTCTACACGGAACGCTGGGCTGAGTGGCCGTCATCTCCCCAGTCCCGCAGGGCCGTCTCACACGTAAGTGGGCAGTATGGGATGAAACAGTATACCCTTTCCTCGGCTTCTGGGCCGTGACCAGGCGCTGCGGAGCCACTGAGCTCTGCCCCCGCTTCCCGCTGCACCTGGACCCTGTCGGAGCCCCTCGTCCGTGACGAGAACCGCGGTGAGTGTAGGCTAAAGCCCAACGCCTTCCCGGGCAGCACCAGCGCAGCACGGGCGCCGCCATTGCTCCTCCAAGGTCCCGGTCAGGTGACACAGCCTCCCTCTGCCGCGAGGGCCTCTGGGAAGCGTAGTTCTAGAAAAGGGTAAAACTCTAGAAGCTCCAACCGGAAGACTTCTATTCCCGGTGAGCCCTGCGAATCGAAGGCTGCCGGAACCCTGGCGGGGAGGGGAGGGGAGGGGAGGGAAGGAGAAATAGAGGAGAGCGCTGGAGGGCTTCCGGGTCGGAAGGGGTGACTCCTCCTAGCGGGGAGTTGGAGAGGTTTGTGGCTCTGAACACGTGTATGAGTTTGAACGAGGGGCGTCCAAAGCTGGGGAGCCTGGCCAGGGTTTTGAACCATAAATTAACCCTTCGAGATGAAGTCAGTGTCCTTGACATAGCTCGAAGATTTCCTGAACCCCCAGATCCGCTCAGTGACTTTCTGTCCCACTTCACACACCAATTTGTTCATTAATGCAACGAATACTTATTTGCATGCCTACTGTATGCCAGGCACAGTTTTTAAGCACCGGAGATGCAGCAGTGAGCTTGTATACTTGGTAGAGGAGACATACAGAAAAGTTAACAAAGATACTTTCACGCAGGTGTTAAGTGCTGTATTTAAGCAAAGATGCTTGGAGACGAACAGACCAAGCCTTGAGCCCTCTAGTGCATCTCTACTTAGAAACATAACTCATTTTATTGCACTTTGCTCCATTGCACTTCACAAGTGTTGCATTTTTTAAATGGAAGTCAAGCCCCTCCAAGAACAAAAAGATGACGGCCCACTGGGATACTCCACTTTATTACAGTGGTCTGGAGCTCAAACCACAATATTTCTGAGGAACTCCTGTACTTGCTTTATTGTGTGGTCTGGAACCGAACCCGCAGTGTCCCCGAGATATGCCCGTATTCTCCTTTCTGTTCTTGGCCAGTATTTGAAACAGTCTTCTTATATGCTAGGGAGCATTGATAGCAGACACCATCACCCCAGCCAACTTCCTTTATTTTCCTGCTCGGAGACTCATACCCCTTGTTGAAACTACCATGTATTTCTTGCATTTGCACATACATTTAGAATAGTCATTCAACCGTTCTCTAGTATGTTACCCTATTTTAATTCTCCACATAGTGCTTATGAACAGCTGATGTTTAGGGGGAATTTGTATTATCCAACACAGTGTCACCGGAGTACAAAGTAGGTCCCTCACAAATATTTGTTGGATGAAGTAGTGCAATGCGGAGAAGGCATTTGACAAAGGATAGAGTGGATGCCCTTCATGTCGTAGGAAGACAATGAAAAACTGTGGTGATGAAGGCAAAGAGAAATTGACTATGTGAGACAGCCTTAGAAAGTAAGATTGAAAGACTTGGTGATGGATTGGATACGATGGTGGAAAACTAGGTGGGGTCAAGTAAGTCCTAGATATCTGGTGTGTAACACTGGATGAGTGATGGAGTTGTTCACTGAAATAAGGGCACTAGAACAGAAAAGCATTTGCAGAAAAATATGAGTTTGGTTGCCTTGGAGACATACAAGAGGAGAAGTCAAGTAGGCATCTTTGATGCCTAAAAGTATGGAGTAGGGGAAAAAGCTGCATAGTCTGCATACTTCATACTCATATGCAGTTATTGATCAATAAATAACCTATTAATTAGACAGCTGTAACATACAACCTATCCCCATTAAGGCTCCTATACAGTTGTGATTCTATGCAATTTAATTCCTTCATGGAGCCAGTTTTAGTTACTGTCCTTAAAATTGCCATTATTTACTTTTTCTCTCCATTTTATGTTTTCACCCTCTACCATTGACCCAAATTGCTATACCAGAAGTATTTTCACATGACCAAAAATGAAAATGAGAGAAATGAGAGAGACTGCAAATTAGAGGTGGAGATTTGGTCCAAAATTGATCTCTATTGCCCTTTCTATCATATTCAGCTCACTCTTTAGATCCTTTCATAGTTTCTCTCCTCTGAGTTTCTATATTTCCCAGCTTTGCTCTAAGTGAGCTTGCTTTCTCTTTCTCATTTAACTCCAGATTTTTCTGGCCCAGACTTGGGATCAGGGGAGTTCCACCTCTGATAGGACATCAGACGAGAGGGGAACCCTGTATCTCAGAAGTGAGCATGGACATCCTTTAGCCAAAAGGAAAGGGAGAGCCTTGCTACCTTACCACTGGTAATCAGCATACTTAGGAGGCAATGCACTCCCTAACAAGAGGAGTTGGGGGTGTTTCTGAAAACCGCCAGAAGAGACAGCAGCACACCTAAAGAAAATCCTAATTTTATGGGTGAAAGGTGCTCTACTGGAAACCCATCTTTGTTTATGAAGCAGTATAATGCCGTGATAGCGTATCATTTCAAAGGCTCTCACCCCACCACTAGAGGGAGCAAAAATCCTATCCATGTGAGTATATTTGATTCTGTTCACAAATGGCAAAATCCCACGAGTTAGTGGCTCCCTTCTCCCCCCTCGGCTATCTGTCATTTCCAGAAATACCCATTGGTTTCCTCGTGCTTTCCTAGTGTCTAGGAGTGCACTGTTTTCCAGCTTGCCCCTCCTTGTCTTGCTCCTTCGCCAGTCATTGAGCCTCCTACCATGGGACTGTTTTCTTGCCTTCCTCCTGCACACCAAATCTGATATCTGTCAGAACTCTGACTGACAGACAGCTTTCTACCTGACAGAGCTATTTTGGTTCCCCCGAAAAGGTGGCTGTCATCTGGAAGATGCAGAGATTTTCATTTTCAAGGAGCTCAGAAGGTAGCAGGTCGGGGTTTCTAGCAAAAAACATTTTCTTAGGGAGAGCTTCTCGGCTCTTATTTTATTCATGTAATTGACACAATACAAATAAATTCAGAGCAAGTTTTTTAAAAAGAGATGTAGACCAGAGCTGAATTTCAAGTTGTTATTGATAAACAGCAGTGGTTAGGGAGTATGTCTAAAAGACCATGCTTGGTTTTGTTTAATATTCTTCGGAGAGTCTTTGAATGTCGGAGTCGGAATGCACTGGTTTGCCTCTGCGTTTGACTTAAAATTCCCAGGTATCTATATGAACACGTTGATTTCTGAACACAAATCATTTCCCCCCAAGTCTAAGTCGTGTTTAATTATAATCACTCTCTTTCTTATCCTTTCACTGGTTTGGGAATGGGGGTAGGATGTGAAACATGGTATTTTAGGGGTTATAACATCTTCAGTAACCTGGGTACGGCATGAGGGAATGATACAAGTGGTTCTAAGTTACCATTTTTTTAATGAAGTAAACAGTTTTATGGGAAATATTAAAATTTCAAGTAAAATTAAAAGGAGATTGTTTCTATTATATATTTTAATAATGTATCATGATAGCGTGTCTAAGAATCTGTATACAACTTCGAATCTTAAAGTTATATTAAAGTGATATGTTCTTTGATAAACTACTTTTGTCCTTCGGAAATGAAGGCACTGCTTTAAAGACATACAGCAAACTCATAAACAAAGGGTCCTTTGCAGGCTAACAGAGCTGGATGTGAATGCTCATCTTAGTATTTCTTTATACAGTTGTGAGTTTGGTCCCTTTGTGGGACTGTTAGTTCCTATCTGTTCTGTGGCTGTAGCACCCAGCCTGCCATCTTGACATTGTATGCCATGTGGGGAGGGAGTGAGGGTAACTGGGTCAGTATAAATTCTCTTTAAAAAGAAGAAAAAGCCACTTCAGATGATGTACATACAAGAAAAATTGACAGCAAACATTTTCATGTTGGAAGAACAGTGGCACTAGAAGAAGTCTTGTTTTTGAAAAAGCACTCTAAAAACATAAAGTTTCTTCTTAGAAAAACCACAGTTTAAGACCCAGTTAAGTGTCGTTCTGGGAAGAAGAAAGTCAGGGAATATGTGCATGCTGGGCAATTGAGAGAACAGGATTCATTTCCTTTTATTTTACCATTAAGTCTTGATTCTGATAAAATACTGATGTGGGGGAAACAATTGCTTTCTCTAGAGATTGCTTTGAAGCAAAAAAAAAAAATCTATAACTTTTTCTTCCTTTCTGAGGCAGAGAACAGAACACCTGGCCAACGTCTTTGTAGAGATGAAGTGCCGTTTGGGGAAGATGAGGCCAGCACGTTGCTGCTATTAGGTTGGCCCGGCCCATACACTGTAATCTTTCCATGTCCTGCCTTCTTCAGTCTGGTCTTGAGGGATAGATTGCTGTTTCCCTAGGCCTTTTCTTTTCTAGAAATCTGGCTAGTCCTGGAAGCAAACCAGAATTATGTGCTAGAAAGAAGTTCTGCTTCTCCACACCCCCATGATGCACCACTTACTTGAAAGCAGGTACTGCGCAGTCAAAAGGAATGAGTTGTGGAACAGGTTAAGCTCTCTGTGTCCCTGTAAGCTGTGTTTAGCACGTGGTCAGATATCTGCTGTGCACTAAGAAGTTCTAACCCTTGTGTTTGGGAATTGGGTATTTGGCCTCGAAAGCTTAGGAGCTTGCACACATACATACACACTTCTCAGCAGTATCCTGTTTCAGAATAGGACACAAATAATGATCGAGAGCTTTTAGGTTTCAAAACAGATGTGATTTTTGTATGTCGGATGGTTCTGTTCATTTTAAGTCTAAAGATTTTGAGGAGCAAAAGTCAGACATTAAAGAACCATGCCACCAGGACACCTGAGCTCTGGTGACACTTTTCCCTCCGTGAGTGAGCTCCCACTTGTTAAGTGAAGGGAAATGTATCAGGGTCCACCAGGGTGGTGCTGAAGAGAACAGAAAGGCTTCTCTTACACATCCAGCCAGGTAATCTGTGTCATCACTGGTGAGTCTCTAAACTGGGATCTCTGTATCTAGGCTTCGCTTGAACCAAGAACAGATGGGCTGTGCAAAGCAATAAAGGCTGAAATCTCATTGGTGGAAGAGCCTTCAGGGCTCACCATCATTTAATGTGTGGCCATTGGGAGAAAATTTAGTGCTCCATGAAGAGGTGCCAGATTGAATTAAAATCAAGCAGCTCCGTTCAAACACATCAGCAATCTAACGATACAACTACTGAGATAAATGCAAAGATCGAGACAGAAAAACGTTCCTAGTGACTCATGAATACTAATTTGAGAGGGAAAGAACAGCACAGGCATTATTCATGTCTCCTTGGAGTCTGACTCGAGAGTCTAATTCAAAGAAATTTGACAGCTTGACCCAACAGTGATTTCAAGTTGATGTTGATTTCACACTTAGACCAGTGTTGCTACAAAAAGACATTTTCACTCATTTCTCATGTAGTAAAAATGAAAAGAAAGGATGTTAAGAATGGGACTGGATACCAGGCTTTTCAAAAGGCAAAAGAAAGTAAGATTATATAAAATGCCATGCTAGCAAATAAGGGCCCACCTAGCCTAATATTCTATCTGTGTTCATTCTCTAAAGCTGTTATCTTTATTTTGGTTGGTATAGTACATTTGTACAGTGTCTCTGGGAAACATTTTGCAGTGATTCAGAGCCCATAACTTTAACATTTTTATATAGATTCATTAAATAAAAGCAGTACCTTCTATTTGCCACACCAAAACTCACATCGCCTCATGAAAAATTCTCACAATTTATGAGGGTCAGTTTGACATTTCACAATCTCTCAGAGTTTAGTGTCCTTAGCAGATGTCAAAATGAAGAATCTTGAGTTTAGGGAAGGAAATATTTGTCTCACTTAGCTCTCTAGACCAGCGAACACTTTAGATGCCTGGAGCCTTTCTCTTGGGATCTATGGCAAGAGGGCATTAGCTGCTACATAACTACCTCCTTCAGAGACATTCTGTTTACTGGAATAGTAGCTCACTTCCCCAAAGAAGACGGAGAGTATTTTGCTGTTGGCCTAGATTGTTTATTATCTCTTCTAGAAATGTCAATTAGATTTATCCTTATGCCCTTGTGTTCTCTTTACCCAACAGAGATCTATGGTGTAACTTATTTCAAAGTGATAGCATCCCTTTGCTGTGGTCCTGTCGTGCAACGGATCATGTGAGCTGTGCTCTTCCTGCGTAAGTTAGTAGTTGTCATCCATGGAGTTGAAAAATACAACTGAGTATGTTTTCTGTTGGATTTCTGTGGTACCATTGAATCAAATATTGTGTTTATCCTTCT
The DNA here is from genome assembly GCA_007922815.1 of Macrotus californicus. NCBI lineage: Eukaryota > Metazoa > Chordata > Mammalia > Chiroptera > Phyllostomidae > Macrotus > Macrotus californicus. Next base: position 13,395 of record VMDR010015790.1, on the reverse strand, counting down.
TTCAAAAAAATGCTATTATTTTCAGTTGTCAAGAAACAGCAAGCTTGGAAATGGCCATTTTTACTCTGTCTGGAATGTAATGTGGTAAGACAGGCCAAATTATGGAAAATAAATTAGTTTCTGTTATAAGAGTCCTGTGTCTAAGGTCCTGTTCTGTCTCTAGTTCTATCTATAACTAAGGTCTGCTTCTCCTCAAAGGAGTTCTTAGGAGAAAACCACCCAAAGACTATTTTTCTAGAGCTAAAACCAGATAAGACCTAGCACTTAATCTTTGTTAATTAAGGTAGAAGCAGAAATGATCACTTGGCTTCCTCTATTTTTAAACCACATACTCTTGAAAGAGCAGTTAACGTTTACTTTCTGAGACCTAAAATCGCCAGATACAACAACTTCTACGTCATACTATCTGTGCCTTTTGATACAAGATAAAAGTTATATTTCCCAGGCATGTGGTTGCACATAAGTCTCATCTACATCAAGATATCTTCTGTATTATCCCCTGATATAAAGTCAACTAACGAATTCAACTGGACAAATATATCTGCTGCCAGTGGAAACAGGACTCTTCCCTGGAGTCATGAGCATCTCAGGGACTCATGAGTAGGAGAATATGCACAACTGTGGCAAGATTTTCTGGAGTGAAGGCAAAGGACTGCCCTCAGGTGCCCAGTGTCTCATCCATGACCAGGTGTCTCAGCTCCATCTCACTGCAGGAGAAGTTCAGCCTCGGAGGCCAGAGGGCCACAGGCCAGGACCCAAAGATGCAGAATTTCTCTGTGTCTCATTTTCCCATCTGCACATATACGCTTCCCAGGCCTGATGGTGCCTAGGCCACAACTGGCGCTGTGCTTGGACCCATGCAGCTGCTACAGAGAGCGCGCGCCAAAAAATGAGACTCTGGCCTTTGTTAAACTTGGATTATGTCTCCTTGGGTTTAGGAAGGGGTACCCTTTCTTTCAAACTAACAAATCTTCCTGATACTTCATGGGCTTGCGCTGGGCTCTCCCCTTATCCAATCCCTTTTCTGGATCTTCTGGGTCCATGCGCTTATCCAATCCAATCTTTTTCCCAGGCTAGACTCCTTCCCTTGTCATTTTTGCTCCTACTGCACATGCCTCATAGTAGAAGGACCTCCCCCTGTGCCATTTTGGCTTCTACTGCACATGCACCAGAAAAGGAATTTGTTCTCACTGTCTCCTCCCCTCCCCATAATCTATGGGAAGGGGCCAGTTTTCCCCCAGAGAGACTGGAAAACTGCTGGGGATTAGAGTCTGTTTGGCCAAGGATGTGGCTGTCCCGTAGGGCATCTGGGAAGCTGTCATTTCCCGGCTGAATTAAGCTTTGCTCCCTTCTCTTCCGTTAACATCTAACTAGCTTCCTATTGTGACATATCTAGGCCTGAAGTTTTCATTATTTCAAAATGTTATATGTTTCATAGATTTACAGTTGAATATGCCTTTCTGCCAAAATAAACATTGCCCCCAAATTACCCTTAGTTTTCTTTTTTATATGTTCTTAAGTGGAGGGCTTTGGTTTCAAAGATTCATTTTGGGGTCAGGTGACTTCTTATATTATACCTAGGGAAACCAAAATGATCTAAAGACCAAGCATGTATTTTTAAAGGCAAACAACACTTATTGCTGATTTCAGAATATTAGTGATTTCCTTTTCTCCTACTACAGAACAGGGCAGCCATAAACAACAAAATCTTCCATTAACATAGACTTGCATTTGAAATAAAGCACAGAAGTAGAAAAATTGTTTTTAAGGAGTTGTTCAGAACATAAAGCTTAGAGTAAGCCAAGTTATAACTAACTCTTGTGTTATCTGGGGCCTATAATTAATTTTTAAAAATCAAAACACTTTTTAAAAATAGCCTTTTGTATTGAACGCTAGCATGATGCTGCTTTGCGTAGAGCCATTTCTGTAAAATGTAAGTTTATTTATAGATTGCAAGTGAGTCAAAGATGTTACAATCTAAAAGGAAATGACACTCCAGAGTCTTTTTCAGGGCTGTTTGGGACTCTCTCAGGATGCTCAGTTTGCTCAGAGGATTGCTTTTAATCTTCTGAAGCAAAAGGAATTTCATAAATTAAAATTGTTGGCCAGATGGAATTTCCTGATTAATTTTTTAGTGTTTGGTGTTAAACATAATAATAAAAGGAAGAGTTCTGAGAGTAAACCCAATTAACATTTCGTAAAATTTATTGCTCCAGATATGGCTTACCCTTTATTTTTATGGTCTCCAGTCACCGTTTTCCTGGAGAACCTACCTATCTTGAAAAACTGAGCATTGGCAACTTACCCCCCTCCTTCCCGTTCGTTCCTTCCTTTTCTCCTTCTCTCAACTTCCTTCCATTTATTCCCATCCATTCACTAGTCCTTACTAGGCTACAGACACCAATCCAGGGTTTACTGTACTTGGTTCTTTATGGATATTGGTAGAAAATATTTTTTAACAGTCGGTCACTGCTGCTAGAATGGTAACACTCTTGTATAAGAGACTCTTAATTTCACAGACTAGTTAATAATTTTATAAAAAACTAGTCTTTGTGATGTTGAAAGCAAAGGTGGTTATTTTGCCTATGTTTTCTTTTCTTTTCAGGAAACATTTTCAGCTTTATTGAAGTATAATTAACAAATAAAATGATAAAACTTTTAAAGTATACAACATGATGATTTGACACATGAATACATTGTAAAATAATCACAGCATCAAGGTAATTAACACAGCCATTACCTCACATATTTACCTTCTTTCGGGGAACATTTAAGTTCTATTCTCTTAGCAAATTTCACTTACACAATACAGTGTTATCAACTATGGTCACCATGTTCTACAATGTTCTACATTGGATGCTCAGAATAATTCACTTTATAACTGAAAGTTTGTACTCTTCTGCCAACCTCTCCCTAAAACCCCCACTCCCTAGACCCTGGCAATCACTTTTCTACTCTGTATGAGTTTGATTTTTTAGAAACTTTGATTCCACATATAAGTGGTACCACACAGTGGTTATCTTTCTCTGAGTGCCTTACTGCACTCAGCATAATGCCCTCAAGGTTCATCCCTGTTGTCACAGATGGCAGGATTTTCTTCTTTTTAAGGCCGAATAATACCCCATTGTATTATCAGATTTATAAGACTGACTTTATCTATAACCATAATGTGTTGGAACACAGAAGAGTGTGTAATTACTTATTTCTCCTGTAGCCAGGGCTCAAAGGACAGTCATTTGCTTAGACTTTGATGGTGTAGTGACCACTGAAATTTTTAAAAACCCCTCCCTTTCAGGCTGGCCATCAGCCAAGCAATTGTTTAGCAAGGTCATTCTGAGAGGTTCCTTAGGGGAAAAATCATTTAGGTCTAAGCAGAGAAGACCTCCTACCCCAGCAAACTGCCTTCTCCACAGTTACAGTCTCTTTCTCCTTTTCCCAGTAGGCCAACCTCAAAGAATTTTCTCAAAGAGCATTCAGAAAACACTGGTAAGTGAATAAAGCAGTCCTGGCAGACCTCTTAACTGGCATTCTTCTGGGAGCTAGTTTTAAAAGGCAACGTCTGGGGCAAAGCACAGTCAACCATGGACCGAGGTCTGGGCTTTGGTGTTTTCTGAGGGTTTTGTTTTGTTTAGTTTTGATCACACTAGTCAGACTCTTCAAGGAAAGAAACAAGGCTCAGGATTAAATGAAGGCCACAAATGAAATTTAACTTGAATAAGTAGTACTTCCCAAACACACACAGAAACTTAGGGGAAACTTAGCTGGATTTAGTGTACTATCTCAAGTATTTTAAAATAAAAATGTATATAGATTGAAACCTGGTCCAAAGATAAATGAGTAATTCCTCAAATTCATTAAAAAGAACAGTTTGTTGCAAAATGCAAATGAAGCAAGTTATCATTCCTAGGAAGATTTTTTTCTTTGTTTGTACCACCTCTTTGTAAATTTATAGATGAAGATGCTAGATCCCAGGATAGAAAACCCCCCATTTTTACAGTGAGATCCACCCAGACCTCGTTTTCCCAGTCCTGGCTGGGTTAACATCCAGAGCCCTGTTCTGTGCACTGCCTCAGAGGGGAGAAATTAATGTGTGTCATAATGATGACTTGCTCTTACATTAATATTTTTAGTTCTTCAAACTGGATAAAATTTAACTTTTTATCTCTCAAGTAAAAACAGAATAAGGCTAAGGTGAGAGCCATAAGCCTCAGGAGTGAAAGAAAGAAAGCCTGCAAAGACAATCCCTAAGGGAAGAGGCTTCTACAAACGTCCCGAAGATTAGGTCCATATGTTTTTCTGGACCTTTTGCCAAGACAGTTACAGGATCAAAATCACTTCTTCATGGCCATTATGCAGTGTCACATCTTACAGAGCCAAAGGAATAAATTCCAGACATAAATGCAGAGCACACATCCCTTCAGCCTCTTTCAGGCAGACTGTCAGCTCCACAGCACAAATCAAAAAGGGTAGCCAGAGCCTTAGGACTTCCTCCTGCTAACCTGTTCCTTACTGCCTGCCTCTTGAATGCAGTGGAGTAAGAAACCTACAGCCGGCCCCCCTTTCTGCACGCTGCCTTCCACCATGAGGGCCCTTCCAGGCTAGGAAAAGATAGGGTAAGAGAGGGAGCAGGGAAGAGAGAGAAGAGATTTTGTCAGGCAGAGAAGAAGGAGTCATATATCCAAGAACTCTCTAGTAAAGGCCCTGGCACATAAATTCCAGCTTATGCTGCCTGTCCTTTAATGGGCCAGAAAAGCGTATTCCAAACGCCACTCCTTCTCCTCCAACTGCTTCTCTTGCTCTTCCTCCCTGTGGTCTGTCCTCCATACCTGAGTGCTTCTGAGTGTTTTTCACTCTTAGAAACAGTATGATTCCTGTCAAACCACAGCTTAAACTTTTCAGAAAAGCTCTTGAGCTTTCATTTCTGTAACTGAGATCAGCAATCTGTCATGTACAGTGTCATCTCCAACTGACTGTTAGAAATCTCCACCTGGATGCCCTGCCAGCACCTTGAAATCAACATGTCCACAATCTCAGCATCTTCCCTCCTGAATGTAATGTTCCTTTCCTGGACGTTTTCCAGTTAATAAACCACTCTCAGGCACTGCAGCTACAAACGTTGAAATTGCATGTGAATCTTGCCTCTCCTGTACTGTCACACACGTTTGGCGATTGCCAGGTTTCTGGCCTTGGTGACTAGGCAGAGATGATGCCTCTGTAGAAGAAAAGGCTGATGTGTAGGACAGGGTATTAAGTGCCACTTTGGACACATTGAGTTTGAGATGCCAGTGAGGCATCTAAGTGGATGTATTGCAGGGCAAGTGGAAAATTCCAGTCTGAAAACCAAAAAAGTCTAGACTGGAAATATAAATCTGAGCATCATAAGAAGATAAGTGGTGGTAAAGCCCAAGAGAGTGCTAGAGCTGCTTAAGTGGGGTAGAGCCCCACCTCTGACATTATACTCCTGAGAGCAAACATGCGGCTTCTGGATCAGAGGCAGAGTTATTATAACTGTATGGGTCGCTTACCCTCCCCACCCTCCCCTTCAGGACGAAGTTATGAAAGCCAGCTGTGTATGTAAAAGGGTTTTTGCATTAGAGAAAGGGAACTCCAAAATTAGGAATCTGAAACCAGTCACAAAAACTTTCTCATCTGTTTTCTTCTGGACATTTTATAGTTTTAGATTTTACACTTAGGTTTATGATATATTCTAGGTTAATTTTTTATATGGTAAAAGGTATGGGTTAAAGTGTTCTTAAGTGGATATTGAATTGTTCTAGCACCGTTTATGGAAAAGACTGTTGTGTTTCTACTACATCACCTTTGCAACACTGTAAAAAAAAATCAGTTGCTCATCTGTATGTGGATCTCTTTCTGTAATCACCATTTTGTCCCGTTGATTCCTTTGTCTAGCTTTACTCCAGGATAACACTGTGTTGATTATTACAGCTTTATAATAAACCTTGGAATTGGTTAGCGTTCCTTGTCAAATGGTGTCCTTCCTTTTCAAAGTCGTTTGGCTATTCTAGGTCCTTTTCAATGTCATATAAATTTTAGAATCAATTTGTCAGTTTCTATAAAAATCATTGCTGGGATTTTGATTGAGATATCATTGACTCTATAGATTAATTTGGGGAATGTTAATTCTTAACAATATTGAGTCATGTTCAGTTTATTTAGTTCTTCTTTCTCTCAGCAATGTTAATTTTCTGGGTACATGTCTGGCACAGCTTTGTCAGATTTATGCCTAAGTATGTTAGATTGTTTATGCTATTGTAAATAGTATTGTTTTAAAATTTTAATTTCTGATTGTCACTAGTATATAGAAAAACAACCAATTATTTTGCATATTATCATGCATTCTACAACCTTACTAAGATCACTTATTACCTTATTAGCTTTTTTGTAGATTTCCTCAGATTTTCTACATTGACAATTGTGTTGTATGCAAATAAAATTAGTTTTACTTTTTCCTCTTAAATCCAGATGCATTTTTTTTTCTTGTGTTATTTATGAACTGGAACTTCTAGGACAAGGTTGAGTTGAAGTCATAAGAATGTACATTCTTGCTTTGTTCTTAATCATAAAGTATTTTAATAAATTTATCCATTTACTTGCCAGTTCTAGTTCTCCTTGTTCCTGTCTAGATACATATTTCCATTTGTTACCATTTTCCTTCTGACTGAAGGATTTCCTTAACATCTCTTATTGTCCAGGTGCATCTCTGATGAATTATTGTAGTAGTTATATGTAAACAAACATTTTTTATTTTGGCTTCATGACTTTTTTCCCACATGTAGACTTCTAGATTAACAGTTGGGTGTTTCCCCTAGACTTTACAGATGCTGTTCCAGTGTCTTCTCACTTCCATTGTTTCTGATAAGGAATCTGCTGTAATCCTTATTGTTCTTCTGTACCTAACGTCTTTTTTCTCTGATTTTAATATTTCTCTTTATCATTGGCTTTGAGCAGTGTTATTTGATCTGTCTTGTGTTTGAGATTTGTTTAGCTTCTTATATACTTGGATTTATAAGTTTCACCACATATGGAGAGTTTTCGGCCATTATTTCTTTAAATATATATATTTTTTGTCCATTTGTTCCTCCCCCCCTACCTCCCCTTCAGGGACTCCAATTTCATAGATATTAGGCTTCTTAAGATATTCCACAACATACTGAGGGTCTCTTCATTTTTCAAATTTCCTTTTACTCTGTATTTTTTGGATAGGTTTTATTACTATGTTTTTGAATCACTAATCTGTTTTCTGCAATATCTCATCTGCCATGAGTTCCATTCAGTGTACTTTTCATCTCAGACATGCCTTTAGCAATGAGGCCTGTGAAGGAAGAGCATCATTTATCAAGTGAACGTGCACGGCAATTCTTCTCTTCTTTTCTGACCTTCCTTTATTTCAAATTTAATTTTTATCCAAGTCACACGTACATAGTTTAATAATCCATACAGACACTTAAGGTATATGTATTAGTTAGAATGAACATTACATTGAACAGTTACATTGAACAGAAACCCCAAATAACAGTGTATTAAATACATAAGGCTTGTTCTCTCATAGTAAAGGCTGTTTCGTGCTACATAGTCTAGGGCTTGTTTGGCACTTGCTGAAATTATCAGAAATATAGGCTTCTTCTAGCTTTTTGCTTCTCTGTCCTTAGTCACAATAAGCTTCAGCCGTTTACATTTGCATTCCAGGCACTAGGAAGAAAAAAAGGAAAGACAAAAGGCATGTTGTTCCCAACAGCTTCTGCTTGCGTCCCACTGTCCACAATGAAGTCATGCCAGCACATCTAGGTGCGAGAGTGACTGAGAAACACGGCTTACTGCTCTGGGCATACGCTCTCCTGAACTGGTATTTCATTACCAAGAAGAAAGGGGAAAATAATAGGCAATACCATTTCTGTCATAGTGTCTAAGAAGAACTGTATTCTCCGAACCATCTTCCTCCTCACCCTTATTTCCATTCCCTTGAAGCAACTACTTTCCACTCTTTTATCTGCTTCCATCAGTATATACCTTCATATTCAGAAAAAAAAAACGTGCTATTAATTTTCTTGTTTTAAATATGATCTATTTATTTACTGTCAAAATATATATATGTGTATATATATAAATATATGTATCTCCATATCTCCCACTTCCCTTCACCCATTCTTCCAATATAATTCTGCTATATTTTATTCTTTCAGTACTCAGTGTTTATATTGTTATCACCATATTAATATTTTTCAAAGCTGCTTCATATAGTATATTGTAGTTATATAGCATTTAAAAATTTTTAAACTTTTCACTGAATTATTTTTTCCTTTGCTTAATTTTGTATGTCCCTAATTTATTCTCAGACTTTTAATATAAGTGTCAACTGCATCTCATTACAGTCAAATATCGGTGTGTCTGTCATTTTTTTCTTTGTTTTGGAGACATGCTTCTGGAACCCTCTATTTCCTGTTGTTCCAATCTGTGTTGGTTGCTCTCTAGTCCTGATACACAAGTGTCTTCCTGAACAATCCTTTCATCATCACCCTGGGGATTCTCTTCACTTTGTGAATGTGTTAGTTCTCCTATTTCCTTGTTTCCATCCTATGTCTTCTTTCTTAGTTTATTTCCTTGTTTCAGTAGGGCATGTTCTCTAGTAGCTCCTTGAGAAAGGACACATTGGCAGTAAATATTTTTGAGATGCATCTCTGACATCATCTTTGTTCTAACATCATACTTGATTGATAATTTGTATCAGCTCAAAATTCTAGATTGGAAAAAATTTACCCCAGAGTTTTTCTTTTCCCACTAGACTCTTTAAAGGCATTGATCCATTCCAGTTTTTAATGTTACTATTGAGAAATGTTATGCCATTCAGATTCTCAGTCCTTTTTTTTTTAATCTTCACCTGAGGACATTTTTTCATTGCTTTTTTAGAGACAGAGGAAGGGAGAGAGAGAAACATCGATGAGAGAGAGGAACATCAATTGGTTGCCCCCTATATGCACCTGGACTGGGGATTGAACCTGCAACCTAGGTATGTGCCCAGACTAAGAATGAACCCACAATCTTTCAGTTATGGGATGATGCTCCAACCAACTGGGCCACACCAACCAGGGCCAGATTCTCCATCCTTTTATGCCACCTGTTTGTTTTTTTTCTCTTGGATATTTTTTGGATATTTTCTTTATTTCTAATGTTCTGAAATTTCATAACAAGACTCTTTAGTTGGGTTTTTTCATCTGTTGAGCAGGGCGTTCATTGACTATCTTAATCTGAAATTTTATATATTTCAGTTCTGGATAAAAATTTTGAATTTTTTTTTGTAACCCCTCTCTGTTCTCTCTTCCTAGGCTTCTACTATTCAGATGCCGGGCCTCCTAGATGGATCATCTCTTTCAATATCTTTGTTACTGTGGATTTATGCTCTGTTCATGCATTTTTTGTCATTTTTATAGAATTTCAAGAAAAAGTAATGGCAAATACTTGTGTCCAGCCCTCTGTGTTTAAGTGAAATCCTCTGATCTCTTTTTAGATATTTTTATTGCAGGTAGAGAAATTATTGTAGGAACCCATATGGTCTCTCTCAGATGAGAAGCAGATTTCATTTTTTTTTTTTTTGTCTGATTCTCCTACCTCTCAAGCTTTGCTTCAGGATGTTTACACAAAGTAGAAACAAAGGCAAGTAAATGAAAGCAGAGCAAGGCCAGGTGCAAGGCCCTTGGGCATGTTATTTACTCTCTCATAAGGTTTATTCATTTCAGAAATAAAGGACATTAATATCCACCTTTTATAGCTCATGGTTGTTGTGATGTCAAATGAGGGCCCGAAAAGGAACATTATTGGAAAGATATGTAGTAGTATGTGAATATGAAAGATTATCACTTTCAGAAAGGAACACAGAACCTGCTAATCAATACTCAGTTAGAACTCGTTGCTATTTTTTACCAGGAAAAACTAAATAAAGTAAGAATAGAAAAAGCAAGAATGAGCTAATTTGTTATTTGAGTTCTGTGGGAAGGAGGGTGACACAGAAAGCTCCAGGCAGTGGATGGAGCAGAGGCCTTTGAGACAGACAGACAGACATGCAGAGAGACAAGGTTCACACCCTGATTTCAGAATGTACTGGGCCATTTATAAGTGTCTTTTTCTGCAAAATGAGGAAAATAAAGCATACCTTGCAATGTTGCTGTAAGAAACAGACTTACAGAAAGAAAAATATAGAGGCAGCCCCTTGAACATAGACAGCATTCAGTAAATGATAGCAATTATCAGTGGGTAGGGGTTTGCTGCCTCTGGAGCCAGCTGTCTAGGCTCTCACCCTACCTTTTATGAGGTGTGCTGAGGGCTGCAGCATCTCTAGGCTTCTGGATGGCTGGTCCTGCAGCAACCCCCTCCCCACTGCTATAGATAGTCAGGGAGCACTGGAGAGTCTCCCCCATTGGCCAAGATGGTGCAGGGGGAGGTTCTTACACTGAGCATGCCAAAAGCTAGAAAGATGACTGGACAGGGCCCAGAGGGCTCCAAAAGCTAGCAAAATAATTGGATAGGAAAAAAAGCCCTCCCCTCCCTATCCCCATAAGAACCACAGGCTTGAGCAGAAGGGGGTATGGTCTTTGAGACAGGAGTCTACCATGGTCACAGAACCTGAATGAACCCATTCCCTTTTGCACCAGCACCTGTCTCATGAGTTTTGCTTTCATTGTGGCAGGCAGCCAAACCTATATTTTGGTGACAATTTTGGGCAAATTACTCAACCTCTCTGGGCCTGTTTCCTCATCTGTAATGGGATTGTAATAGTAGCCACCATATAAGGTGTTTATAAATAATAAATAAGTTAGACAATGGAAAATGTCTATAATGAAGCCCTAGTGCATTATCACTGCTTAATAGATATTAGCTATTATTATTGTTATTAGCTATGAAACAACAAAGCGACAGTTTCAACTATGCATTGAGTCATTGTTCAGAGTCCAAACTCACAGATGTAATTTAATTTCTGTGCTAGTAAATTTGCACATAATAAATAGAGATGACTTGTCCTAGCACCAGGTGGCTCATTATCTAAAGGGCCTCCAGTCCTTTGTCCCTGGTCTCATACGTCCTTAAACCAGGGGTGGTGGCAGTGAGAACATTTGAAGACATTCTCGTGCCAGGGCTCTGGGCTAAGTCCTGATTCTATTCTGAAAAATAGGAGTCCTAAAGTGGGAGACAACAAGGGGAAGAGGGATGAATTATCTCCTACCTGACTTCATGGGCATCCCTGAATAACCTCAAACATCATGGCCTTTCCAGATGATGCAAAAACCGAACTTATGGAACTTGTTGAACTTTAACCTCCTGACTTCAGATATTCCAGTACTAGTTGCCTACCCTATCCAATGACTAGACTGCCTATAGAGACCTCCTAATGCATGCACCACCCCTGACTTTACCTGAGCTTGCCTTTGACTTTAAGCTGCCTCTGCCCTTGGACCGCAGCTTCATGATCTGGCATGGTTCCAAATATAAGGATGGCATCATTGCCCAAGTACTCAATGAATATTTGCTAAATGAACAACTAATCTCTGTGTGGGGTAATATAGCAAATATGTCTGTGTTTGTATCATAGCATATTTATGATACATGAAGATAATATGTAGCTTGTATTTTAATGATAATATCTAGTATTTGCTTCCTTCCCCTAGTCTCATGTCTTGCCTTGTAGTTGTTTTAGTGGTTGTGTCTCCTCTAAAAGACTATGAACCTCTTAAAGGCAGGGGACTTATGTTTCTCATCTGTAATATTTGAGGAATGGACAAATAAACGAGTTATGCATTCAACAAATATTTGCTGAGCTCTGAGCAATGATCTGGAGATTAGCAATTCTCTAGACAGAGGAGGTCTAGGATTGCTTCACCGAGCTTACATTTTAGAGGAGGAGGCAACCCATAATGAGCAAATGAACAAGGTAATTTCAGATAGTGAATGCAATAAACTCCTCTTAAATTCTATCAATGCAATTTTGGGGCATTTCCTCACAAGGAAAATACAGTGTTAATTTGGCCCCGAGTGCCTTCTCTCTGCAACAGGTTTCTGCAGAGGGAAGAAGTACAGACTGAAAAGATTTATCTAAACTACTAAACTGTAATGATCTAGTCCTCCAAAATGAGACACGCAGCAGCGTTGCTTAAGTGCTTTGGCTTGGCCTGCAATTTGCTAATCAGAGGCTGGAGGTGACATGTCATGAAACCACGCAGGCTTTTAGCTGCGAGGCTTCCAGAAGGTTCGGCAGCAAATCTGTGCTCTGTAATTGGAAGTTTAAAGGCGTACATCTCAGGTCATTTAAATAAAAAGCTCAATGTTCCTTCTACTTTCTCCCTTTTCTAAAAACCGAAGGAAAACATCTCTGAAAGAAATAATCTGATCTTGGTCTATAACTCCCAGTGAAGCAAAAATTAACAGCGATTCACAACTCAGTCTTTACCCATAGCACTTTTAACTTATAAGTATATGTAAGACAAAATTCTTTCCTTAAAAGATGATAAATGTATTTTGGAAATACTACTCTACATGTCTAAATGATTAAAGGGAAACAAACTTAATTAGCCTAGATCAAATTTCACCCTTTGATACACACAGATAACTCCTGCTGAGATAATTATACAACAGTCAAGTCTGTATTTGGATCTAAGAAGAATATCTGTTTTTCCAAGGGCAGAAGTTAATCTTCAGCATGTGTACATGCATTCTGTATCTGTATATAATGTTTGTACACTTGTGTAGAGTGGCAGGATCTCTATACAGTACCTATGAAAAGAAAGATATTAAGAAGCAAATGGGGACTTCCGGCCAAGATGGAGGCGTAGGTAGACACCCTGTGCCTCCTCGCACAACCAAAAGAAGGACAACAACAAATTTTAAAACAAAAAAACAACCAGAACTGACAGAAAATGGAACCGTATGGAAGTCCAACAACCAAGAAACTAAGAAACATACATCCAGACCGGTAGGAGGGGCGGAGAGGACTCGCGTGGCGGGGCAGCTGCTGGCGGACTGGGGAAAGGCGCGGCTGGCCGGGAGAAGTGGCGGCTGCGGACCGGGCGTCCCACTCCCTCGTGAGGATAAACGGGGAGGAACAGCTGGGGAACGAGACAGACCCCACAACCCAGAGTTCCTTCGAGGGGAGGTGAAGCCTCAAAGCCTCTGATTGAAAACTCCTGTGGGGCTTGAGGCGGCGGCAGCGGGAGAAACTCCCGGCCTCACTGGAGAGCTCGTTGGAGAGACCCACAGGGTCCTGGAGCGAACACAGCCCGGGGATTGGCACCGGAGCCAGCACCAGAGGGGCCCCGTTGGACTGTGGGTAGTGCAGAAAGTGACTGGTAACCAGCAGGGAGCAGAGTGGCCGCCATTGTTCCCTCTCGGACC